>JALLPE010001556.1:0-11571 GCA_036940025.1 Conticribra weissflogii
ACAGACACAGACACAGACACAGACACAGACTCAGACACAGACACAGACACAGACACAGATGCAGACACTCAATGTGTTGGCTGGTGTTTTAAACAGTTTTGAAAAGTGCTATACTTTACAGGCATCAAAAATGCACTAAAAAGAAGTGTTGATTGTCTCTTTTTCAGAGTCATTCTCAGTTACACCTTACAGAAAAGGAATATCTCAAGATAAATGTTGAAGATAGGATACATGTCTTTCAAATTTTATAATGTCTGGCCTACATTATGACATGTCCATGACATGTCTGTAAAATTTTCCACTATATTTTCCATCCTGGAACTAATTTTCATTTGTAAACAATTAACCAGGTACAGCTTAATTGTCCTTTTTGTTCTAACCAGTCTAAAATGGGTTTTCAGTGTGCAAGTGGAAAAATTATTTTCTTCACCATATCCATAATGATAAATATTTTGATATTTGGCAAACTCATTTATTTATTCTCTTGAACATTCCATACTTTATGTGTTGTACTCTCCCCCATTCATTCTTCTAAGTCATACTGCTATGATGCACACAGTTAGACTTTGATCCAAAAAGCCTCAGTGGTTCCACTTGTGGCATCCATCTTTCCTGCATCAATTCAAGGAACTGGCCCAAATTCATTTTTTAGAAATGATAATGTCATAGTCACATGCTGAGAATGGTTTCAAATATATTGGTGTGAAAGGACCTCACAACCAGAGAGAAACTTGGATGCAGTTATTGGTCCGGGAAGGTGCTTTACAGTAGGGTCAGATCATCCTAATTTGTCTTTTTGTTGTTGTGTCAACGATATCATGAGTTTTTTTTTTCAGAAAGATTTATCCGTGCTTTTAGTATGAACTTATTAAATTTTTGGCGGGTACTTCACCTAAAATTTTCTTCACGCGAACACCGCACGGAAATCTCTCATAGGGCAATATCGGACAAGTTTTCGAGAACGGTAGAGTAAAATAATCAAACTTAACTTCCTTGAAATATGGGCTATTAGTTCTTTATTCATCACAGTAGATGAGCTAGATCACCCAATATTGGCAGTAAATCTCGTAGTCATCTTCAAGGTGAGTAGTATTTTTCTGTTTCCGTTCGCGAAAAAACTTGCTTGGGCCAGCTCCATTCGAGAAGGGCTTATGAATATGCAAGACTTGAAATCTGTTTTCAATTTAGGAATTGTTACGTTCTCATGTCGATCAATTTGCCGAGTCGTGCAGCAAACAAATTTAGGCAATTCAAGTAGCATATTGCAACATATTTAGGGAGGAGAAGGATTTTTTTGTCAAGAAGGGCACTAATAATACTCATTGACGGCTCTATGTCGGGATTGAGCCCCAAGCGGGAAATGGATCGCAAAATATGCACAGAGGCCTCCATGTCAAGAGCTATTATTTTATTGATGGTATGGTACTAAAATAATATATATATTATTGAAACAAAAGTTTAAGACTCTATTCTATTATTGATCAATCATCATATAAACATAAAATCTTACTAGCTTCATTGAATTCTCAGGTATTCTTACGATTCCTCCAAGTCTTAACAGTACTAGTATTGTCAATAAAAGCTTTTATCACAATTCGAGTATGTTTCATAGGGTTCAGTTGTCACACAGATAATTTTTTAATTTTGAAAGTACCAACATCAAATTCTCAAACCATGGTAGCAAACAACTAGATTAGTGTGATGATGATCTAGGTAGACTCCATTTCACCCCACTTAACTATAAAATATAACTTGCCTTTGTTGAAAGTAACAACTACCATACGGTATGATAGGCACGAGCCATTGGCAAGATCACCATTATAGAAGAGAGAATTCGATGAAAGTGAAATGCTTCTATAACTGTGTAGGCAACTACAATGCACTGTCGTATTAATTTGTAGAGAGTTTTTAGAATTCTAGAAGTGTGTCAAATATTATCGCATCGTAATGATGATCACAGTCATGTATGCTTCGAGCAAAAACGACGCCTTCGTATCATACCATACTTTCTAACAATCATTCGTTTTATCCGTCAATTAATTTATTCGTCCTATCCAGCCACCGCCGTCGCTTGCATCATTGTAGACTAGGGGCCCATACATCAAGAAGTGAAATTGCACAATAATTATCACCTGGGTACAACATAATACATCATCAACAACGTCAATCATAATATTATCATGCCTGGTGCCGCATCGTCAAAAAGCAGTAAATTACTATCCAGGAGTGGATGCAAAAGGAATAGAGCCATGTCGTCAATGTCGATGTCGTCGATGCCCTCCCTAGTATTTGCGGCGATAGCCATTATCATGTCGGGCCAGGTGAGAAATGGAATCTAAGATATGGTTTTTATATTTTCTTTGTATTCGACTTCAATGATTGACTCTGCCTCAACCAACCATTCACCACATGTCAAGATCACGGCCCAACCCCCCACAGCCAAACCGACACTGCAACCGACCGCCAAACCAACACTAAAACCAACCGCGAAGCCAACTCTGAAACCAACCGCCAAACCAACTCTGAAACCCTCCCCCAAACCCACCGCCTTGTCCCTCCCCGTCTTCAACATCTTCCCTTCCTCTTCCACCATATCCACCTTCGGCTGCATCAACTCGGTCGTCAACCCTCCCTCCTTCCTTTTCGATGGCACCGTCGCCCATCACAGCTGCGCCCCCGGCGCTTCCGCCGGCACCGCCCGGGGAGTCGTCATCGTTCCCTCCCACGGCCTCCCTTCCGTCGCCGAGAAGATTCGAGTATACGCCTCTCCCGCGTCCGCGTCGTGTCCCTTTCCGTGCGATCCCGTCACCTACCGAGTGGAGGGGAGGAGCTCGTCGACGTCGTCGTGGACTCTGATATCCGAGGGGGACTTCCCCTGGATCGCCGACACCGGCGCGAACAACGTTCCCCCCCCGCCGAGGAACCCGGACGGCGCCGAGATCGATTCGACGTACGCGGAGGGCGATCTGGACTTGTCCTTCACGGAGGCGACGCTGCGGATCGACGACGGGAGCGGCACCGGCAACACCGTCGTCAACGACGCGGCCCACGTGGAGTACCGGCTGACCTTCACGAGTCGCACCGCCAACAACCCGATCTTCCTGGGGGAACTCGAATTGGTCGGCCGGATCGTCGGGATCGCCACTCCCTTCCCGACCAAGGCTCCGACCAAATCCCCCACGAAGGCCCCTTCTTCGTCGCCCTCCGCGTCGCCGTCGCCCTCGGAGCGTCCGTCCTCTTCGCCCACGGAGTCCGCGTCGCCCACGACCTCCCCGTCGTGGTCTCCGTCCCGTTCGAATGAGCCCACGAATTCCGGCGCGCCGTCCGCGTCCCCCTCGTTGTCGAGCGAGCCCACCGCGTCGTCGGCGCCGTCGTCGTCCCCCTCTCGTTCGTCCGCTCCGTCGTCGTCGAGCGAGCCGACGAGGTCGACGGAACCGACGTTGTCGACGGAGCCTACGAGGTCGTCGGCGCCGAGCCGGTCGGCCGGACCCACCCGTTCGGCGGCGCCGAGCAGATCGAGCGCTCCGTCCGTTTCGACGAATCCCACTGTTAGCGGAGTGCCGAGCAGATCGAGGGAGCCATCGGTGAGTTGGCCTTTGCGATTCGTGGCCCGTTCTGTGTTTTTCGTTTCGAATCGTTTGATTGTTCGTATGTATGCTTGCTAGCTTGTTTGCCGTTGGCTTGTTCGTTTGTCACGGGCGGTGCGCATCCGAGGAAACAACTTCACTCCATCATTATTGTTGCATCCAGTTGTTCATACATATGCAAAGTGGCGATGTTTCGTTCGATCGAGGGACGCGACAATGTGACCGGGATGCTTTGGTGAAATTCAAGAGAGAGAGAGAAAGAGAGAGCGAGACGAGAACAGGGAACAAGCAAAGGAAGGAAGGGAAAGAAGGATGGAAGTGGTATTCGCAGGAAAATATTGCTGCTTATACGACTTTTCCAACCATAAGTATTTTCGGCAGGTCCCATGATTACTATTGTCACACTTAGGAGGGCATATAATGGCTATCGCGACGTCGAGGACGACGACGGTCTTCGAAGGAATGGTCTCAATTTTTACACTCCTGCGACAGCTGCCACATCGTAGAAATCCCATCGGGGCGAATTTACTGCTGGGAATGCGAACATGTCGGGCATTGACACAACCAACAACTTGCACCGGACGGAGCGCTCTTCGAAGCCACGACTTTTGCAATCTCCTCGTTGTTCCTCCTGTCTTCCATTTTCCTTGATATCGTGTGTCCATGACTCTGTTTTTTTTATTCCTGTTTTCGAATGACACTCTCTCATGATAATTTTTTGTACGCATGTTCACAGCCGAGCGGTCCGACGCGATCTCCCACTCGCAGTCCCACCAAATCTCCGACGAATAAGCCGACCACTTCGCCCACGAGGAGTCCGACGAGGAAGCCAACGAATAAGCCGACCACTTCTCCTACAAGGAGTCCGACGAGGAAACCCACCATTTCTCCCACGAGGAGTCCTACGCGATCGCCGACGAGGAAACCGACTCCTTCTCCCACGAGAAGTCCGACGAGGAAACCGACCCCTTCTCCCACGAGGAGTCCGACGCGATCGCCGACTAGGAAACCGACCCCTTCTCCCACGAGGAGTCCGACGAACCGGCCAACTACTCCGATTCCCACTCGTCCTCCTACCAACAGGCCGACACGCAGCGTAAGTGGTGGAAATTATGAATTTTGTCGCCTTTATTGTGGTTCTGAATTCTTCCTCGCAATGGCAGTCTCAAACTGACCATTTCTTTCGATGTATTTCATCCTCCTGTATGTTTACACTGGACATGTATCAAATGATTCATTCCCTCAGCCCGACAATTTTACTCCCACAAAAGTGAGTGTATTCGTCCATCGTGCACTCTACTTGTCATTCCCAATAAGTCTGAATTGACTCAACACTATTCGTTTCGTGCTTACCCCTTGAAATTCCGGTCTCAACAGGCGCCATCTCTCACCCCTACACTTTCACCGACACTCTCGCCCACTCTAATTCCGACTCTTTTAACGGAAGACCCAACTACTGCCCCCACTCTTGCGCCCGCAATTGAAACGGACGATCCGACGTATTCTCCTACCGAAGCCCCGATTAGCGTCACTTCGGCACCGACTCTTGCAGGAACGGATTCTCCAACCGGTGCTCCAATCATTGGTGGGGAAAATGCGAAACCGACTCTTATTCCGACGGATGTCTCAGACGTCCCGACATTGCTGGAAACCATTGCACCGTTCGGCTCGGAGTCGTTGCTTCCTACCTCGGTACGTTTTGCTCTATCCAGATCATCTAGTCGACCATGATTGAACTGCGTTTTGCTGAACGAACGAGTATTTTATTCCATCGTTCCCTTTATTCCAACACCAGGTGAAACCCGCCATCTTGCCGACGGCGAGCCCGTTTCCCACATCTACTCCGGAAGCGACATCTGCACCCGCCGCCAGCGGCAAACCGACGCAACCGGTGCCTCCTGTGACGGTGCCATCGTTCTCACCATCCTTTTTTGCAAACGTCACCCTGCCTCCTTCCGGCGAATCCGATACGACGTCGATGGTCCCAACGAGACTTCCCACAACATCCACCACGACCAGCACTCCTCCCACGATGATGAACCAAGGGCCCAATACCAACACGACTAGCAATCCTCCCACGACGATGAACCAGGGACCCAATACGACTACGGTGCCCACAAAAGCTCCCACGGATGTGACATCGGTCCCCGTACCATCGTCGTCGAACATTCCTTCGAAATCGCCCACGAATGAAGGTCCCAATCCAGTGAGCCCCGCGGTTCCGACGTTGAAACCATCCAAGGATGCTGGGGAATTGATCAGTCCTTCTCCCACGTTGTCATTGTTACCGACCACGTTTACCGCGTCGCCTACCTCGACGCCCACGGAATTCTGTCCCGGTGTGGAGGATATTTATCGAACGTGTTTCCGCAGAGCCGTGGACCCCGCCAACGAGGACGAGTGCGATGCCATAGCGTGTACGGAACCCTACGTTGCTAGCGATGAAAGTATGGTAAAGGGAACGATTTATTTAACCCTACTCCAGGACTCGACGGAAATCACCATGACAAATAAGATCGAGATGGAACGGGCGCTTCTCAATTTCTTGGCGGACAACATCGGAAAGGATTCTATGTTTCAACCGGTCTGTGCCTACACAACAGGCCATTTCTATTATGGAGAGGAAGTGCCTGATGGATCCGGTAAATTTGCAGAATCCAATACACTTGAGGTGGAATTGACATTCGTGGAAAAGATTGATTCACAGAGAAGAGCAGCGATACACTTGGATGCCAAGAGCGTTGATGTCGATTTCCTATTGATGCATCAGGGCAATCGGAATCTACAATCTTGCGCCGGCATTGATCTAGCTCTTTGTTGTTCTCAAGATGCGATCAACAATTCCTTCGGTGGATACTGCACAAATTTGGGTTGTGAGCGAAGCATGTGCGGTCGAGGACGTCGACGTAGCATCTTCACTAGAAGGCTAGAAGAATCAGAAGAATCATTTCATCACATTTTAGAGAGAATGTCTGACACAATCATGGTGAGGAGGGTCGCGAAGTCGAGTAAATCTTCTGGCAGCAAATCCGGAAAATCTAGTAAGTCCAGTAAATCGTCGGGAAAATCAAGTAAATCTGGGTATTACCTTCTTCCTGGAGGACGTCCGCCAAGTCCACGACCTCCCATTCCATCCATCACAACAACCAAACCAACCAACTCGCCCGTCGACGTGCCTTCAAGTGGGCAAACTCCAAGTCCTGTCCAAGTACCGTCAGGTGGACAACCACCATCGGGAGGTCTCCCTAGCACGAACCCACCTCCGTCTGGAAACCAAAGATCGAAGTGCTCTGAATACGGTGTGTTTAAAGCCCAGCACTTTAAGTCCATTGTCACGAGCTACACCTCCTTCACCCCGCAAAAGGTCGCCTCTGTCCTTGATGCCAGTAATGCCGAGTCTGTCGCTATTTGCAGTGCCAATCGCTTTTCACTAAATAGTTACGACACCCCAATAATAGATTGTGATGCATTTTCAAATGCTGAATGTGTTAGAAACGAAGATATCATTCCGGAACCTAATCCATCCCAAGACTGTCTTGCACCGACAGCGAAACTTGTGTCGTCTTCGACAACATTATCACTACTTGAACAGCAACTGCGATCTCCACCTCAGAACAGAATATTTCCGAAGGCGGCCAAGATTTTCAAAAGAACCATCAAACCTGCTGATCGGATGAGGTATCAAGTGACCAATTTATTCGATGCAAGTAGTAGCAATTCAGAGTATAGTGATGCGCTGAGGGAGGAGCCATTAGAACCGGCAGAAAAATCGAAGAATTCTGGAAACAGCGTGTTAAAGAATAGGATATCGTTCTCTCCGCACGTCGCACCCGTTGTGTTTTTTATTTTGGCTGCATTGTTCTCATGAATTTTTGCTGTCATGCTATTGTTTTGTTTCATGTTGGATTTGTTTCAATATAGTGTTTTTCATGGTAACACCAACATATTCTACTTCATTATTTCACATACTAACGAAGTACAAATTAATACGATTTTTCATGAGCTCCGTTATTATATTCCTCATGTTTACGCCGTGTTCATCACCATCACATATTTTACTTGACGTTCATGTACAGTTGTCATAACTGTTAAAAGGCAGACGGGTTTGAAACTAATGGCCTCGTGCTCATCCTCACCTGCCTTTCCATTGTCTAGTGCTCCATTTTTCGAAGCGCTTTTCTATTCGATTGAATTCGGCTTTCACATTAGAAAGAAGATTTTTGCAAAAAATATCTTGCCACCTTGCCCAAAAGCCTTCGTCAAACAGATGCTCCAGGGTGGGTTGAGGATTTTAGTTTTTTACGGTTTATGGTGACAATAGGCAAAACATGAGCAGAGCCAAACACCGTTTTCTAACAACGACAAGTTATTTCGGGTGGACAGGTTACCGAGTAGGAAATCAACCAAGTCCCCGAGATAAACCTAACTGCATCATCCCAAAATTTGCTGCCGGCATTGATGTCTGGTTCTCGAGCCACCTTCCTCAACTTAGCCTCCAAGTAAAGCAGACAAGATGGTAACCTCAGGCAAGGATCAAAAACCCGTGGCTTTTGCTTTGTTGGCCTTTCCTGGATAAATTAGACGTTAAATAATCATTTGAGCTCCGTTGGGTTGGGAATGAAAACATTTTAAAATAAGTTTCACGTCTCACGTTGACGGAAACGCGTTGAAGCTTTGTTGACGGCGGAAATAAAAATTATGACACCAATTTGCGATTCTTTCAGGATGAAAGTGCCAACTCCCTCTTCTTAAATTGACGTCAAGTTTGTACATTTCGCCGCTGCAGCAATTATGCTGTGATCATCTACTGCCTTAACTTTGTCATGAGAATCATCCTTGTGTCGATGCCAACTTGCTAGTTGACATCCTTGTCACACCAGTCTCGAAGTAAAGCATGAAGCAATGTAACAGCTTCAACTAGACTGACACTCAACGACAAAGAACTGTCTCTTGTTGAAGGAAAAGCAGTTGAATATAACAAGGTAAATAGTTGAGATTTCAAAAAAGAAGTGTTGGGAATAGATGTAAGGCAATTCGCTTTTCATTCAAGTCTTAAGAAATGCAACAAGTTAAAGACTTTCAGTCATGGTTTTTGGTAAAAAGTCGACCTCCAGCCTTATCGATATTGCAATCATATGGCTTGACACCAGCACCAAAATAATGGAACTGGCAAGATTCTATCATCATCTCGGCATTATTAGTAAGTCAGATAGGCATATCAGAAGTACTATGAGCACAAAACATTTCCCATTCTTCTGCATTGCACTCTCTCACACTCAAGAGGGACTGTTCCACTTGCATCCCCTTGGGAGTGACTTCTGCAGCAAACATGAGTTCGCCTTCAACATCTTTGATTGTCACCGTAGTAGGACAAATGTTGTTTCGTTCCCTTAGACCATGCCTAATTCGATGAATGGTCATTTCGCGATTGTTTGTGTCGTATTTCAGACCAACAATGTGGTAGTCGTTATGCAGCAAAGCGTATATAGAAACTTTGTGAGCCCATGTTACTTCGTTGTTGTTTTTTCTACGAAGTATACCCACAGAACCTATCAATTGATTAAGAACATCACTTCGATTACCTTCCGGAAAAGGAAAGTAGAAGCGACATATGATGCAGTGGACACCAGAATCGATACTCTTGTTCCTTGCAGCAATACAAGAGAGCTGACATCCGTAAACCTTATGCCTGACATGGAGAAACCCGCCAACGACTGAAAGTCGGTATTGAAGCGAAGTTTCTACAGGATGAATAGGAGACGGCCCGAGTGCCTCGTCCTCTTGCAGCTGTGCAAACTTTGGACCAAAAGCAAACTTATCTGCACTCTGCAAATATCTTGAGGCCGCCTCGTCATCTCCTGCCACAATTTGGAACCCAAAATAAAATGCATCACTCGTCATTTTCTCTAAATTGTTGAATACTCCCACCCAAGACTTACAATCATCCGGAGCTCGCAATTGAACCGAATTCATTCCCTTAGCTACAGTTATTTGCTCCCTGAAAATATCGTTTTTGATTATTACAGGCCCAGTGGGAAAGTCCATGTTAACTTGCTCTACCTTTGATCTTGCTATCCTTTCCGCGATTCTACAGAAAACTGAATTCGTCAGATACAATTGTTTCATATCCTTCCCCGAAAGGAAATCCACTATGATAGATAGTTCATCTTCAAGCAGAACATTCAATGTGGAACATTTGAAATCCCGACAACGCTTGAATTCGACAATTTCACTAGGTACGAGGCGAGTATTGCATTTGAAGCGACGACAGACAAAGTCGAATTTGACCCAAGGAGTCGCACGGCGGAGACACTTGGAGCAAAGTCTCGTAGCACGGGGATGGTCATCGCAAATTGGATTGGGTTTGAAGATCGGGAGTTCTGAAAAGGATTCGCTTCCACGGCATTCAAGACATCCTATTAAACCGCATCAGTTCGATTGGAGTAAGAGCCGTTAAAAATGAAATTAAATACAGTTTTCAGGCAGGGAAACAAATTTATACTAAATGGACGCTTTCATCTCACCAACATTTTTCCATTCAGGATCATCTGTGCACTCCACCATCTCCTCACCACAATGTTCATCACAAGCAATAACACCGCAAATCCCACAACAACGAATTCTTCCGGTCGTAGCATCATCGGAAATGCACATTTCACAGACACGAAGACTGTAAGGCCAGTAATTCACGTCGTCATGCGATATTCCAAAGCAGGAGCAAGTTCTCATCGGGGTTGGTTGGTCATCATCATGAAGGAAATGGGATTTTCGGCATGGTGATTTGCATATGTGGCAGGCGTTTATGGAGTTGAGGTGATGGACGTTTTCACGGCGTTTCTTTTCAAGGTATTCATTCATTTGAATATTGATGGGCTACTATATCTGCCAGGTGCTAGATTGATCGAATTGAGTTCTTATGCCTGAATTCAGGAAATTTGATCTTAGGATTCAGTGAATGATTGTGCAGAACGAAGAGTACTAGCGGATAATTGCGAATTGTAACCACTCTTGTAGAGAGGACATTACTTACATACTGTACCTCTCGGTGAATTGTGAATTGTCCGTTCTCTATGATAAATACAATGGGTGAATGAATCAAAAATATCTCGTCCTTGTTCTTGTTGTCACAAAAATCGAGTGCATAGTACCCTCTATGCGAACCGGACTTCACGTCACAAGAACCGACCCAGGATGATATTGAGTTAGCGACGTTTTTGGCGATATTTGATTTTCAATTTTCAATCGAATGGTTCCGCACTATAAAAATAACGGAGATGTGAACCATCTCCAATTTTATTGGTCATTGTAAAGTCTCGCCAATAATAACTGTGATATTGTTTATGTAGTGCGAAACCAAGGTTAATTATTTTCTGTTTTCGTGAAAAACAAAAAAGATTTTTCAGATTATTTCATATTGCAATACCTTCTAATCTTTATCAGTTTTTCTCACTTATGTGAATCCACATTTCCCTAATGGTTATAGTAAAATCAGATGACGGAAAATGAGAATATACCGGGCGCTACTTACAGGGAAATCTCGCAGATGGTTTCCCGAAGACCGAAACAAGCGCTCAACCACGAAGAATTTTTCTTGAGCCATATATAAACCTACTTTGTTTTGACACAAAACCTAAGGTAAAAAACAAACATTCCATTTGAATGAAACAAATGAAAGAACTAGCCAATATTCAGAAAAAATAAACCATGATGAGTTCACACAAATGAATTTTTACATTGACAGTCCAAATTCATAGCTAAATGAAAAAAAGAGATTCAACGAATGTTTTAGATCTTAAAACATTTGTTGTAGCAATCATATAGACCTAGTAATTATCAATGCAAACGTATAAACCACAGTATTCACAGCAAATATTTTAGCAACTGTAACGACTTTGTTCAAATTCATCCAAGACATGAAAAATTAACAACTTTTGTCTTCAATTGAAATTAATAATTACACTACAATTATTAATAGTTAATTTGA
>JALLPE010001557.1:0-11570 GCA_036940025.1 Conticribra weissflogii
CATATCTTTAAAAGATACCTCTCTTAATCGATCCCTTGCTTGTCCAAGTGGACAAGCTAGAGCCATTTTAAGAGTTTATGCTCGTCCGGTTTTGGCCGGGCTGACAAGATAGGGGTTAACCACTACCTGTAATGCATTACTGAAATTTATTACATTAAAACTGAAGTTTTCGAACATGGCTTTTATTCCCAGCGTGTTTTTTAAGCCTAATAAAGTCTCGTTTGGCCTGCCAATGGAATGTTTGGTGTGGTACTATATCAATTCGTTGTATGGTATCGTTTTGCCCATTTGCAACCTTATCGAATTAATTTTGGATAACATTCATTCTGTAGGTACGATATGAGAGCTCTATTTTAGACTATGTACATACGAGTCCATTTCTCAGTTTTCGTGAAAGTAAGATATATATTAGATATCAATATGCAATGTATGTCATTTCTGGAACGGTATCATTTCGGAGAGCAAGAAATGACTTAATCGTTGTTGTTGACAGGAATATTACTATCAAATACATTGGTCACGACCAATAATTAACGATCCCTGAAAAAACCACTTAAGGCGATCCTGTTCCTAGGTGCAAAATAATGCTTTCGTTCATTGGAAAATTATTAGCGGTTAGACACGCAGAAATTTCGGTATATATTGTGGAAAAGAAACTTCATCAGGTCCTGCTTACATGGATGTGTGTTCCATACTATCTGTGTTTTTAAAGTGACTGGATAGATACGACAAATTCCTTGTCCAAAGATCAATATTGTAATTCTAATATATTGTTGATGTGTCCATAATATTACTTTAATACACGGCGTTATAGAGTTTTCTATCCTATTGCACTTCTTGTACATCGTCTTCAATAGAGTAAAATACAATATATGCGTTTTATTTTAGAGAGTACATGCAAAATAATAGTATCGTACCATCTCTTATGCCTAGTAGGTTAGCGTCTTGCTCGATGCGACAGGTTTCGTGTTCAAATATCGACACACACCTGTAATAGTATTATACACAGTGTGTAATATTTATTAATTTCTTTCTTTGTTGATTTTCGTTTCGACGAGAGTGAGTGCCACATAATATATGTAAGCATCGTATCGTCTCGCTTCGTTCGTTTACCGAATCGATAATATAACATCCTTTCCGTTCATTGATCGAATGGATGCAACATTCCGTTCAAGCTCCTCATGAAATCAACCACGATGGCGTCCTTTCCAAATAATAAGACCCGTCCGCAAGGAATTCATCGAAGCAAACACTGTCGTGGATTTGGTCGTGGTCGACGAAGAACATCATCTCACAGTACCACCATTCCAACAAGCTTGATAGCAGTCCTCTCTTCGATTCCTTTTCTCCTGCCATCAACGTCGCGACTGGCTCTGCAACGACTGCCCTTCGCACTTCACGCAGCAGCCTACGACCCCAGCGACGACTACTACTGCGGCACCTCGTGGCCCGACGCCGCCGAGAAGTGCTCGGCGCCCTGTCCTTCCGGCCAAGACTCGGAATGCCTCGGTGACGTCAGCGGCGACGGGGACGGCGACGTCGTCCGATGCTACTTCTACACCGGCTGCGCTGCCAAAGCCTCGTCGTCCCAACAAGACAACGGCGCCGATTCCAATACCAATTCCAATACCAATACCAATAGCAATACCAATACCAACACCAACTCCAACGCCAACTCCTACTGCGGCACCTCCTGGCTGGACGCCATGCTCACCTGCGCCATTCCCTGCGCCACCTCCTCGGAGTGCTCCCTCCCCGGCGCAAGCTGCTACGCCGCCACCAACTGCGACAAGCCGCTGGAGTCCCTCTCGTCGGACATGCTCGTGACCATGCTGGGGCCGGACAGCCCCATGGACGGGACGGACGGGGAGATCTTCAGGGAGACCTTGTTCGAATTGCTGGAGGCGGCGGTGCGGGAGGAGGGGATCAGTCTGGACGGGGTGGGCTTGGGGGAGCAGGCGGTGTTTGCCGACGGGAGGTTGCGGCGACGACGCGAACTGCTCCGACGGAGGGCGCCGATTGCCTCGATGGCGATCGACGTCGGCGAGGCGACGAGGAGGAAGCTGCCCTCCGGTTCGTCGGCGCTCGACGTGTCCGTGGTCATCACGGGAGATTATCGTCCCCCTCCTTACATAGATCTCAACGTCATCGCCGAAGATTCCATCAATCGGCAGGGGGACAAGGTCGTTTCCTCTCTGCGAGAGAGGGGGTCGAGGGCCGGGAGGAGTTTCTTCGAGAGGGTGGAAGGGATCGAGGCCACGGCGAAGGAAAACCTGACGGACAGGCCGACGAGGGCTCCGACGGGGAAGCCCACCCCGGGACCGACGGGGTTGCCGACGGCGGCGCCCAGTTTGGTGCCCAGCGCGATGCCCAGTGGTGAGGACGGATTTGTTCGAAGCGATCGGGTCATGGAAGGAAGGACGAGTGGAAAAAACATACATTTGTATTCCTCTACACACTTCTCACTTCTCACTTCTCACACGACCTCCCTTGCTGTTCCTTTTCCTTTCAGATATTCCGTCCGCCCAACCATCCCGCGCCCTCGAACAAACCATCGTCACCGGCTCCTCCCAAGACCTGCAACTCGGAGGATCCACCACCTCCTCCTACGGCTACCTCTTCAACCTGCGGACCAAACCCACCTCCCCGGTCGTTCGAGTCACCGCCCTCGAATTCTACACGGAATCCACGGAAAACGTCAATTACGAGGTGTGGACGAGACGAGGGAGTTTCAAACAGTTCAAGGGATCGTACGAGGGATGGACCATGATCGCCCAAGGATCGGTCGAGGGACGGGGGCTGGGTAGGTATACGCAGATTCCCGAGGAGACGTTTACGCCCGTGACGATTCGGGGTGGGGGCGGCGACGATGGGACCGCGGCGTTTTACATTACTTTGGATACCAAGGAGTTGATTTACAAGTTGGGGACCGGGGCGGATTCGGATGTGGAAGTGCACGCTTCTTCCGCGGAGTTGGAGGTGTACGAAGGAGAGGTGAGCCAAACGCACCGCCGAACGCACCGCTTTTTCGTAATGTCGCTTCTTTCCAGGTGTTTGCAAGCGGCGATTCCGCGATGGATGACTCAATCCATCCATCCTTGCCTCTCCTCGCATTCTTTCCATTCTTGTGTATAGGGCGTGTTGGCCTATCCGTTCCCCGACGTCGCCGAAACTGCCTATTATCGCTACCCTCGACAATACCTGGGCACCATCCGCTACGACCGATTGCCCTGCAAACCCTACTCCGTCTTCGGTCACGTCATGGACCTCCCGTGTCCCGAAATGCCCACGTCGAGTCCGACCCTGCCGCAACCCACTCGCAACCCGGTGATGTCTCCTCCCTCCACGTCGCCCGTCACCGACCCACCGACGGCGGCGGCCCCCATCCCCGCCGGGGACACGTTGTCCCCCGTCCCTCCCACGGTGGTACCCACGCTGACACCCACCCTTTCCTCCGTTCCCACTGCGACGCCCACCACTCGGTCGCCCACCTCGTCTCCCATCGTGCCGATGAGAGCCTATGTCGTTTCCGTTTTCCGGAATGCTCCGGAACGGGATATGACCGGTCGGGAAATCGAAAAGTTTTTGGA
The DNA here is from genome assembly GCA_036940025.1 of Conticribra weissflogii. Taxonomy (NCBI): domain Eukaryota; phylum Bacillariophyta; class Thalassiosirophyceae; order Thalassiosirales; family Thalassiosiraceae; genus Conticribra; species Conticribra weissflogii. The sequence goes on from JALLPE010001557.1 coordinate 3,591, forward strand.
GATTGCCACGGAATTTCTGAAAAGGCACACGCAGAGCAGTATGGTGATTGAGGGGGTGGAGATGTGGCATCAGAAATTGACGTTGGTGGATGCCAAGGAGGGAAGTGTGACTTGGGAGCAAGACGATGGGGAGTCGGAGGAAGATGCGCAAGTCACCGCAGACGAAAGTGGCGAAGAACCGACCGATATGTCCGCGGCACCTTCCAAACGAAGAATGCTAAGTAATGACGACATGAAGAAAGTCTCGAAGGAGCATTTCAAGAATCATCAAGAAGTAGAAGTGATACAAGTGACGGCAGTGGAAATCACTTTGGTTATCAAAATCTCGGTGTCGACACTTCCGGAGAATTTGCTGGGAAATATGGCCGCGGTGGCGATGAATGAGAATCAAGAGGAGTTGTTATCACTTTTGAGCGAACAAGCTGCCTTTTACACCTATTTCAAGGTGAGTATCCCACCTATTTCGGTCTCGTCATTACAGTTCATGCCGTTCATGCCGTTTCCCCCATCATCTGAATCTAACTACGTTCATCGTACATAGCACATGGATGGCATCCAATCGCACTCTGTCGAGTTTGTGACCAAGGCACCTACTCTCTCCCCCACAACTTATCAATATTTTCTCTCCAATCAAGTCATTCAAACTGACGTCGAGACCGCACCCGAGGAGTCGGAGGGAAGCAACTTCATGGTGTTTGTGGGTCTCGGTGTCGCGGCGTTGTGGTGCTGCCTCACAGGTATCAGTTTGGCATATCTCTTCCGAGTAAGGACTCGCATGAACGAAGAAAACGAGCTGAAAGAGTTGTTGAGTCAGGAGAAAGTCAACCCTCTGGACGCCAAGAAAGAAGATACGGACGAGGAAGTCAACGACCGATGGAAGGAGAATTCATTGTCAATTGAGCCAGATGTAGAAAATCAAGACGCAGTCAGCGAAAGCTCGAACCTCACTGATAGCATTCGCGACGATTCCATAACACAGGCAGAGCTGCCATTGAAAAAGAATGAAACTTTGCGCCCATTTACGAAGTCGAAAAATTGCCACAATAAACCTTTACAGAAAGTATCCTCCATCCGAAAAATGGATATAAGGAGGCTGCGTGATTCCGGAAGCAAGGTTATGTCACTCGCAGCTGACAAAATCATTGCGAGTAAAGACAATAGACCGAAATTGGTTACCATGAGATCCACGAGTTTACGAACTTGCTTGCGGAATTCTCCTCGTCCAATATCGCGTCGAGCATCTGATGTTGGAGCCCGTCCGACTTTTGAACGTGCAAATCCAACGCAGAGCCAAGACTTGAAACAGCGTGTATCTAGCGATGTTTCTCGACGTTCTTCCGATAGTGGATGCTACCCGTCCCACAACGACAAGGAAGAAAACTCTATCGATTCGTCTAGGAGAGTCCAGACAAAAAGAGGGACGCGGTCGAGAAGTGTGGAGTCAGACTTAGCTCGACCGTCATCCAAGATGATTGCCGCACGACGATCTTCAGATAACGGCTACGATCCATCGGCTGGAAGTCTATCTGCACGGAGTGCTGTTTCACGTCGTTCTTCGGACAACGGCTCTTATCCCTCACATGGTCAGGATAATGTTTCCTTGAATACGTCATCCAAGATGGATTCAAAAAGCAGACCTAATACGGCAGGTACGAGAGCTCGTGATGCAAGAACAGATTTAGCACGTCCTGCACCGACGAAAACAACGCGAAGGGCGTCTTTTGATGGATCCCGTCCATCCAAATTCAGCATTCAGGGAACAACCAGATGCAATGCGCCAAACAATCTTTCCAGGCGCTAGTCCCACTGTGGCTGCATGGCTTCTGCAGATAGTTCCGTTGGAAGGACGCCGCATGTCCAGCACGCGATCTAGCCTGCTCAAGAGATTGTTTCTATTCGTTCGTCTGACTATGGTTGCCATCCATCTTTGCCTGAAAGTATCGGAAGCCGAACACACGCAACGTGGCTGGTATGTGATCGGCAAGTGCGCGAACAGGAAAGGGACAGCCTACAGGCCGAGGAATTTCGTCGGTTCTCCTCGAATTGTTGTGTCTCTGTGTTCAATTTCCTTTCCACAGAGGAATTTTGGCGCCTGTTGTGTCACTTCATCATTTATTGCTCAGATGTCCTGAGATTATCACTGCTACGACGCCGACTCTAATGCGTCAGGAAGCCTGGGTTCTAGACGTGTTGATTATATTACCTACTTCAGTTGAGGAGCCTTCACAATTGGAGTAGTTTTAGACAGACTGTATAGTACATACGATTCGGTGTGATTGCAGTTGGAAAGAAGTAGACAATTTTCCAACAGGTCGTGATCTATTTGATCATTCTGAGAGAATTCAAGGATTTCATCCTGAATGAATATATTATTTTGACTGTTTCGAAATCTGAGGCTCAGTGTAGGATAGATCTTTGAAGATTGATAAGATTCAATGCGTCAAATGTCTTCAAGAAAGGAAAATTGTGACAATGAAGAGGAGTACTACTCGTGTTATCAGTTTTACCGTTTAAAAAATATTATTTTGATAGTGTTATTGATAACGAATTTACGAAAGATATATAAAAAATCCAAGTACGGCTCAGTCCTAAGTTTTACTCAGCGGATGTAATTCTTTCCCTTTCGCCACTGAAAAACATTTGGCAATACTATTCCGCACGTGATTTTCACGCGGCTTCTAGAATTTCATAACGTCATCCACTACGGCAATAGATGATACCTCGTTAGTTGCATGGACTTCGACCCTCACAACAGACAGGAAGACGATGCCAGTAATTGATTGCAATAAATGTCTATTGATATCGCATATTTTAGTTTGTGCTCGATCCAAGCAATGCGAGGCTACAAAATCAGTTATTGACCGCTTTACCATATAATAATAATTCATTTTCAAAAAAATGAAGTTAGGAATAGGTAGAATACCTACCTTTGGGGTCATAAATGATAATTATGAATATTACACCGCTCTGCTCAATCAGCAATACAAACATTAGAAACAATCGCATTATCAAGGTATCCATATTTATTGAGATCTTTTGTATGGATTGCCGATAACCACTGTTACTATTACTATTTTGGCCCTGTTGATTTTTCTGAAAAATTGAGTTATGATTTACATCAACGAGCGTGACACAGTCTTCACCTTCCAGAAATAACATGATCTAACTTGAATACCAAAAAATCAAACATGCTTTGTTGAAAGGATCTGACATAGGAGTGGCTAATTTCCAACAACAGTATCCTTTCTGCTGTGAGATATTTTCACTTGAATGAAGGTAGAAGAAGAGAAGAATGAACACATTTGATTCAGTAATGTAATGTATCTAATGATTGTGTGATATGGCAATGAATTCTACATTCACCAATGCCACATTATTTATTTGCATGAAAGACAGAGTGAGCAAAGATAGAATGATTTGTAAATATTTAACTTCCATTTATTTATTCAACAAGAATCATAGTTGTATTTTGCAATACACATGGCCAGAATCCCCCATCACTAATTGTCATGTTGAAATTTTGCAATGAAAATTTATTGAAATAGATCCAAAGTATTTAGATCTTCATAGATTGTCAATACCATTATTCAAGAAGAGTCCAGTATAACAATGGCATTATAGAAACTGTAACTTCATTTCCTTGAAATATATACTGGATTTTTGATACTTACAGGATTACTTTCAATTGATTCGACTTGTCAAGTCCAACCAGCTTGATCCCAAAAGATTATTTTGCTTTCAGTTGAGATGGGTTGATTCAATCAATATTGTCATTATTTCTGTTGCCAAAAAGTAGTATGAACTGGCTTCAAACTTATGTAGAATTGGCCATTGCTGTTATGATTGCTCTGGAATTGAAAAGTTGAATTATTGATTGACATGTCATAGTTTTTCAACCATTCATGATAGTAATAGGATGTAATCAATATTTTGGACAAGTGAAGTTTTGATGAAAATATTTTCAATGGGATCAAGCATTCTTGCGTACTGATAGAATTATTTTTGACTGCCATATTCATCCTAATTTGTTTGGTGTTATGCCTTGATGGTGAAAGAGGATATAAAATTTTGAATTGGCATGTGAGGAAGGGTAAATTACATTTGCAATATCATTTCATTTTTCCCAATCATTGTATGAGTCTCTGATAACAATAATTTTATTGAGATTGATATAGATGGTTTTGTTCATATTCCTATTGCCCAAGAAAGCAAGAAGAAGTGACAATGTTTGAATTCGGACGGAGTTCGCAATATTTTTCGCATGAGAAATAGGAATTTTCATAGTTGATGCGAACTAGCTGTGAGAAAACAGTATGATTCTCACTCCGTACGAAGAAAAATTTCCAAAATTGAGAAAAACCCAAACAAGAACCCAACGTATTTTTTAGCATCCATCTTCTCAACGCACAGCAGAGAATCGACCATGACACGCAATGGCCCAACTTGGCCATACATATATTATTATATCTGAGGAGATCCGCCACGACCCCGCACTTTCATTTTACACCTCTTTTATTCACCGCCATTTCTCACACTATGAAAGAGACTCAAAAGAGTGGCACAACGCTCCTGAATTTGATCTAAGCAGAAGAGGCCATTATTTAGACGGTCCAAGATAAAATTGTGCCCATCTTGTGCTAAAATCATAACCACTTGATCCCGCGTCCGAGACGACGGAACGAAACAAAATCAGTACCATACCCGTGATCATGTCGTCCGAAAAACGCCCGTCGCCAATCGACACCGGTGACGGCACCGACCGGTACCACGAAGACAAAACCCCGTCCGAGACAGCTGCCCGCCCGCTGGCCAACAGCTACGAACGCACCCCCCTCGCCGGCTGCTCCTCCCGTCATCAGTCGCCCAGCTCCCATCAATTCGCCGAGAGAATCGCCACGCTCTCCGGAGGATCTACGTCCCGCGACGTCGTCGATCAGCAGGAGTGGGAGGGGAATCTCCCCGGCGCGTTGAACTTGCAGCTGCCTCTGGTCAATTCTCCCAGAGGGGCTGCGGGCGATCGTGGCGGGACGCCAAGTAGCGGTGGCAATTCCTCTGCTGGTGTTGCCTCTTCTGGAAATAGAATCGATCGCGATGACAACAACATGGAAGGAGAAATCGTGGGAGGCCGCCGTCCCACCTCCAGCATGAGAGAAGAATACCGCCTGTCCGGCTTGAGCGTCTCAGAGTGTGATTCTTTAGTGTCCATGATCGACGAGGAGGAAAACGAAGACGAAGAAAACGAGGAGGAAGAGATCATCAATCACGACCATACGAAAACGAGCTCGTCGCCCACGCCGGGCTCGCCATCGGAGGCATTCTCTCCGCCGGAATCGCCCGCCACTCCGAAGTCGACTTTGAACTTAGTCCATGGAAGCAGTAATGGCGTGCTGCCTGGAACGGAGATGAATGGGGTCAATAGAGGGGTTAATAGGGAGAGAAGCAGTGTCAGTGTCATGACCTCGGATTCCATTGAGTATGCAGTTGCGGGAAATATGAACAACAATGTCAACCATTTCTACACCATCAACAATGATGTCAGCGCGGCCACATCCCCTTCACCCAAAGCGGTAGATTGGCTTCCCAAAGAGAAGCAAACTGGAAGAGTTCTGGGTGAAGAATACTCGGCAACTACTTCGCAAGCCGTCCGAATGACGGAAGACGTCTCAGAAAGCAGTTCCTTTGCCACAACCATGACTGCTGGTGACAGAAGTAGTGCGAACGAATCATCCAGCGTGTTGATTGCCGCTGGAGGAAATATCATTGACAAACAACGTCTTCTCCAGCAAATCATCAATCCCTCCATGGATTTCTCCGCCGGAAACACTACCGCTGGTGCCGCGACAGGCACGTACGCCACGGCCACGGCAACTGTCGCAACCACACCGACGACTGCGCCTAGCAGCATCCCCGGCGTCATACGAAGACAACGAAACAAACTCCGCACCGCCCGCTCCCCCCGCCCGCCGCGTCACATGCATATGCGCGCCGTGGATTGGTGTCCTCCCTCCTCCTCGTCCACTTCCTCCTCTTTCGCTTCTTCCGCAGCCGCAGTCGCCTCTTCATCTTCGGGAATTGCCGTCGCGGCATCTTCCGGAGGCGGTGGGGCCACGAGGGGGAGTTCCAGCGGTGGTGGGGTGTCGTCGGGAATGATGGCGTCGGATAAAACGACCGTGACGTCCCGTGCGGTGAGGTTGGGAGATGATGCCACGGTGACTACCTTCGCGACCATGACGACTATGGGGGATGCGGGGAGTATTTTGGAGGCGGATTCGGAGGACGAAGAGAGTAGCGAGAGCGGCGTGGAAGAGGAAGATGGGGATGAAGGAGAGGGAGAAAGCGAGGACGAAGAAAATGGCGGGGAAGAGGAAGAAGAAGACGGAGATGTGGTGGGGGAAGTCGGGGATGGATTGGGTAGTTTTCCGGCGGTTTCGACTTCGGAAGATGGGGCACTGGTGGATAAAATTCCATCGTTTTCTTCGGGAAATATGGCAGGTGCCATTTCGGTGGCTTCGGGAACCACGAATCACGCAATCCGAGGCGGAGGAGATTGTGATCGATCCATCACGTCGTATGCTACCATGAACACATTTGGAGATTTAGGAAGCATCTATGAGTCAGAATATTTTAAAGACAGGCAAGGGAGGCTAGGCGATGAAGAGGATGAGGAGGACGAAGACGAAGATGACCAAGACGAAGCAGAGGGCGATGAGACCGATAATAGCAGTGGGAATGGTCCAGGAGGAGCTGCCTCAAGTCAAAAGGATGTCATGGTAGACAAAGTTCCATCTTCCACAAGTACGCCCGGGACTTCTGTCGTCTCCGGCGCAACCAATCATGCAGTCCGCATGGGAGATGACCGTTCCATTGTTTCCTTTGCTACGATGACCACAATGGGAGATATGATCAATACCTATGACAACGTGATCAGTCAGATTTCTGCGCCAAAATCTCAAACTCCTTCCAGGTCGGGAATAGAATCCGTCGTGGATCGTACTCCTTCCAACACTGCCGAAGCTGGCGAATCAGTGGTATCAGGGACAACCAATCATTCAGTACGAATGGGAGACGAAGCGTCTATCGTTACCTTTGCAACGATGACCACTGCCGGTAGAGAGAGAATCAGTAACCCTTCCGGCAGAGGAGGAGTTGTGGACAAAGTGCCATACATTGCACCTATGTCTGCAGCTTCTGTTGCCACGGCGACTACCCAGCATGCCATCAAGGACAGTGACGATCAATCCGTAGCGACATGGGCCACCATGGCTACTTCGGGTATCACGAGCCATACAAACGAGCATGTTGTAGACAAAACTCCTGCTACTAATGAAAAGTCTGACGAGCAGTCTGTTTCGGGGATAACCAACCGAGCCGTCAAACAACAGGATGATCAATCGGTAGTGACTTGGAACACCATGACCACCGCCGGAGGTGCCAAGTTCGCACCTTATGCCGTGGATAAAGTTCCTTCCTACTCGAATAAAACATCCATGTCCACATCGGGAAATGATACTACGAATGCAGTGAGAGGCGATGATCAATCTGTTGTAACCTTTGCAACCATGACTACTTTTGGAGGCGATAGGGGAATCTCTGGTCACATGGTTGATAAGGTCCCTTCATTTCTTGATGGAGAAGAATCATCCAATGCGGGCAAAACTACCGACACTGTTGTAATGGGCGATAATCAGTCGATTGCGACATGGACAACAATGAATACGATGGGTGGTCAAATGATAGGAAATGTTGTGGATAAAGTCCCTTCATCTTCGAAAGAGAACGGGACGTCTGTAATATCCCTTCCCACCACCCAGGCAGTTGCCGATGATCGATCTATGGCAACTTTCACCACGGCCGTCACATCACGAGAGCGCGGCATTCAAGAAATTGTAGATATCGTTCCCACCTTTGCGGGAGGAGCTGGTGCTTCGGTAATGTCCGGTGTAACAGGTCAAGCTGTCCGCATGAGCGACGATCGCTCCT
>JALLPE010001558.1:0-11564 GCA_036940025.1 Conticribra weissflogii
CCCTAGGACAGCTTTAATGCTGCCTCCCTGTTCACTGCATACAACAGACCATTACTGTTAGAATGGTGTAGAATCCATATTCTGATGACTATTTGGGCAAGATACCAAAGGGAACATTTTATATGGACTTTTACTATTGTTACCATGTTCTAGGGCAAACCTACGGAGATCCGTACGAATACATGTTGACAATTATGGTTTGAAATAAAAGTCTGATGCTGATTTGGGCTGTCGTGAAGTTTTTTTTGAAAAAAATTTCGAAGAGTGCAGGCGGGGTGTCGCGGTTGTGTGTGAACGCTAATGGTACGTGTTTTTTTTGTTTTAGGTAAAAATCATTACAGGCTTAGGTTAAAAAAAAATTCGTAATTTATTACTTTCGCAAGGTACTCGAGGAGATGCTTATCATTTTATCACCCATTTTTTATTGCCCCGTCTGAGGCTCTTTAAGTAGGAGTAATCTTGTATCAACACTCCACGACTATTGACATGTAACAGCTTATGCTCGGCCGCGCCCGAAAGCATCGTATTTTGACTAGTACAACTACAATTAAACAATACTCAGATTCCTTCCGATCGAACAAGAGGAACGAAAGGCACCTAGTAACCATAGAGATGATGATAAAATATTACTCTGAGGAGATATTGCTTGCAACGTATTATTTTATTGTACCAGCCCGGACCAACTATCTCATCCTCTCTCACGATAAGTCACCAGCACGCTCGCCCTCTAGAACTGCCTTTCTCCGTTAGAAATTGCGAAGACGAGGGACAGTGACTGGATCGACGAGGGGAAACGAATACCAACAGAGGATAAGGTATAAAATTGTAATTTTGACGACAATGCACAAACTCAATCTTTCGTTCGCTCCTCCGTACAATATCTCTACCCACATCATACGTCGACCTTGTTAACCAGCTAGAGAGGAAGTCTCCACTGAGCAAGCCAACGAGCATCAAAAGAACAAACTACACACTTCCACCGTCATTATTGTTACTTGCGATAAAAATGAGAAGATTACTACTCCAAACAGGAATCCTCCTGCTGCAAACCCTACTTCTAGCAATCCTCCCAATCCTCGCCTCCGAACCAGTCGACGGCATAACCGCCTGCAAATCCTGCACAGGCACCAAAAAATGCGTCGGCCGCACCGTCTCCGACGAGCTCTGCGCCAACTGCGGCTCCGGCCAAAGCTACTGGCCCTGCAACCTCGAAAAAGAGTGCTGGTGCTGGGACTCCACCCTCCCGTTCCGCGATCCAGGCGACGGCGACACCGGAGCCTGCGCGGGGTGCACGGGCGAGACGGAGGTGTGCGTCGGCAATCAGAACAGCTTGATTCCCGCGGGGGACGAGGAGTGCAGCGCTTGTAGCTCCGGGCAGAGTTATTGGCCTTGCGACACGGAGGGGCTGTGCTGGTGCTGGGACACGACCAAGCCGAAGAAGCCGCCGGCTCCGGCGAGTGGGCTGGAAATGGAGAGTGGGGCGGAAAATCCTTGCGATTCGTATTTTACCGAAGCGGAATTTTGGGATTTGGCGCCGAATTCCACTTTTCCTTACACTTACGAGGGCTTTTGCAAGGCGGTGGACGACTACAATATGCATCACTCGGAAAAAATATTCATGATGGGGTCCCTGGAGCAGCGGAAGGCGGAGTTGGCTGCATTTTTGGGAAACACTGCCCATGAATCTGATGATTTTGAAGCAGGTCGGGAATACCTCGCTTGCGGAGATAAAAAGGAGGTAGATGGGAAAGTTTATTGCAAGCCATGCAACAACGATTTATATGATTGGGAAAACAACATTTGCACTGTCAGCATGGTAGATCAAAATTCTCCGTACAATAGCTACTGTCAGCCGAGTTTTGAACCGCCAGAGGGATGTGTCTGCGAAACAATTACTCAAGTTGCAGAAGATGGAGAATTAGCGGGTTATGTCGAGGCGAACAAGGTTTTCTATGGACGAGGAGCTATTCAACTATCTTGGTGAGCAATCGACATTACAACTCCTTTTTCGCCCTGTCTACCATTTCTCATTGTAATCATTTTTTCTTTCAGGAATTACAATTACATGTGAGTTCGCATACTCTTCGGCTGTTTTCAACATTTTCTCCCGTTGATCAATGTCGTTATCCGCTTTCAGACGAGCATCCTATGCTCTCACAGGGGCACCAGAAACCTTTTGCCAAAATCCTGAAATGGTAAGGAAGTATTTTGAACGCCTTTAATGCAATCAGATTAAAACAAAATTCAAAAAATGGGTAAAATTGGGTCTTTTTGAACGAATTTTCAGGTGGCAACCAATGAATTATATGCTTGGGGCTCAGGTATATCCAAAGACGTGATGATTTCAGCACGACGTGAAGACTGCAACTTTTTGAGTTAACAATCATCCGCGTTCCATTTTTTCTTATATGCAAAGGGATTTTTTTCTGGATGGAATCCGAAAAGGAAGGAACCACATGTCATAAAGAGGCGCTCAAAGGCGATTTCGGTGGCACACTCAATGTAATCAACGGTGGGCTTGAATGGTAAGTGAATGAAATAAATGAAATCGCTTTCTTTTTTGTACAATGGGAGATAGCCATTCTATAAACTAATCGAAAAATTTATGCGTTAAACATTATTTGCATTCCTGCAGCCCTGCATATCATGGAGGGTGAGTCCACTTCCTCGAACTGTGTACTATCGTGTGATACCGTGCCGTTTTGGATGAATTTGAAACAATCTTAATTTCTGTGACTAATTTACGTTTTGGAAATAATGCAGTTGGCACGCTTCTGCAATTAAGATGAGAATAAATCGATATTGTCACGCGGCAGCGCTGCTAGGACTGAACCGAATATCGACCATGAGCGGATGCAAAGGAATGTTCGAATCATTCGATGAGTGTCTGCACGACGGATCTTGCCCTTATTGCGAGACTTTTCCCCGCCCTGGAAATGAAACATTATTCGAAGGTGACTATGATGGCACTGGATATGCCGAAGGGGCTCCTGTGGAGAGCGTTCAAGTCGATTCGATTGAGTTAGAGAATGAACTTATTTCGAATCCGACAATGATGCCCTTGGCTGTGAACACGTCTGACTTGGGCTTATCATCGCAACCAACAATCATCAAGGTTTCACCCGAGCCAACATCGAAGCAAACAACTATTTCTGAGCAAACTTCATCTCCATCGTTTCTAACGATTGTCTCAGGTTTACCTACTACACCTATCATTCCAACAATTGCTCCAGTTTCAGCTGTGAGGGTAACCACTACACCAACTCTTTCTCTAGCGTCACAATCAGCGCAAGAAAGTATTTCTCCAACAACATTTTCCATTGTCATGGCTAAACCGTCGGTAGAAGAAACTACGCTTACGCCAACCCTCAAACCGGTGGAAGAATCGACGCCTCCACCATTTGTGAAATTTACTGGAGAACCGACACCTGCGCCACTTGCGAAAGCCACAGGCGAACCCACGACTTCACCGCTTGCGAAAGCCACAGGCGAACCCACACCTGCACCATTTGCGAGTGCCATAAAAGTACCGACTCCAGCGCCATCAGTCAGAGCGACGGCAGAACCCACACCCGAGCCATCCATCGAGACAACAGAAGTACCCACACCCAATCCTACTACCCATGAACCGACGCCAGATCTGTCAGAATCACCTACGTATTCTCCGAGCTCGCCCCAGCCAACAATGGGCCCTTGCGACGGCGATCCTTGCCCTAATGATTGGTGCCGAAGCAATTGGGGGTTTTGTGGCGAGGGTTCCGGTTATTGCACAGATACTGCCATATGGTCTCCTTCTTGCAGAGCAGGGAGCGAGACGCCGACATTCGTTCCGTCAGATGCTCCCACCAGCACAGGTGGTTCCACGTTTGTGAAACCCAATCCAGGAAAGAAACCACCGCAAGGAAAGAAGCCTGTACCAGGATCGGACAGCGCGACTGAATCAAACGGGAAGTATCCAGCAAGTGAATATGATGCAATTGATAGTGACACAATCACGTCACCAACAATATCCCCCACCAATCATGAGACACAATCACCGACAGAAGAACCGACAAATGTTCCGGAATCGACACCACGACCGACGGAGAAAGTTTACTCACCATCTGATCCTGAAAGCTCGTTCTACTGTGGAAAAAGTTGGGCCGATGCCAACAAGATTTGTTCAAAGATGTGTCCCTCGGCGAAGAGTGAAGAATGTGGCCCCGGAGAGTCTTGTTATGCCTTTACTGACTGGTGAGTCACAAATGGCTTCATTCCCAATCGTTGATGGAGATAAATCGTACTCACTAAGATTTCGTTCACAATTGCAATTAGCAACAAAACGAGACAGCCAACTGAGTCGCCGATTGTGCCATTCAAATACGGGGAACCAGTAGAAGAAGTGGTGATCGATTCTATTGATGAACCAAATACTGCTGAATCGCTTCAAACAACAATAAATGACACAGTCAGTGAACAGATTCCAACCAATGCACCTACAATTCCAAATAATATGGAAGGTTGCAATGGCGAGCCCTGTCCTTTAGCAGGCGAGTGTCGCAGCCAATACGGATTTTGCGGGTCCACTTTCATATATTGTAACACACTAAGCTCGTGGACGATGAAGGATTGCGGCTTATTTGGTACAGATTCAAACGGGGCAACAATTCTGTGTGATGCCGATACATCAAAATGCCCTGATGGCAAATTTGTAGTTCGAGATCCGTCCAATAATTGCGAGTTCTTCGAATGTCCTGTTGAAGAAGAATCTTCATTAGTGTTGTCTGGACCGTCTCCCCTATCGAGTCCAACTTTGCCACCAATTCCGAAACCTACCCTGCCGACTCTCACAGATCCAAAAGCCACTGATCTTGAAGAAATAGAGAAAAATCCTATCATTGGGTCTCAAAGCAACGTAATTATTCCGATAGGTGACGATGAGGAGAAAGAATCGCAAATAGTTGTCATTGGGGATGACGAAGATGAAGTAGTAGACGACCGGGGAAAGAAATCGCCGGAAGGCAAGGAAAATGATGGCAACGGAAAACCTGATGAGGGTGGATACTCATCCTTCCCCGGGCAATCTGGTTATTCGTCTGGTTTTTCTGCCGAAGACTGGTTGAAGAGCCTTGCGACAAGAAGATTATCTAATAGATCAATGGCTTTGTCTGCGTTACCTCCTGTAATGGTACTGATACTTGCTAATTGAGACAGCTTTGGGTGTAAACTAATTATGTACCGTTACAAAATTGGTCCACTTACCAGTGATCAAACCTAAACTACTTGCAAGGTAGCAAATGGGAGAGCGTGAAAAGAAACGAATGTATCTTATGATTTATTCTTAAGTATTGTCCTGAATCATTGCAAATAATCTACGAGTAATGTGTACTTTCCTAAACGAGCAGGTTTATGCAGTTCTAGAAGTGATTGTGAAAACTAAATAACTGTGAAGGCGTTCGGTGAGATGGATATCCTAAGGTTCCGCTTCGCATCGAATGTTACCAAAACAGAACAAACCCAGTGGACACGGGCTGTCGTTCGAGTTGCAAGTAGGGATTCCTGTATTGCATGTCTTCCTGATTTCGTCGATGCTCGTACCGCAATAATTTTGACTTGGGATACCGTAGATTCTGGTGAAGGCTGTGAGTGCGGGCGGACTTGTTATCGAGGGAGGAATCGGCGGTAACGTAGGGATAAGAACATCGCTGACACTCGTCATCGCAGGAGGTTGCGTTCCAAGTGACAAATTGGGCGGAAGAGTTGGAACGGGGTTGGTTGATCCGGTAAATGCAGGAGGGTTGGTTGGCACGGGATTGCTAGTGCCCGCAAACGCCGGAGGCATGGTGGGCAATGGAACATTAGAAGACGAACCCAACGCCGGAGGCATGGTCGGCAATGGAACAGTCGAAGACGAACCCAAAGCCGGTGGCATGGTAGGCAATGGAACAGTCGAAGACGAACCCAACGCCGGTGGCATGGTAGGCAAAGGAACTGTTGACGACGAACCCAATGCAGGAGGCATGGTAGGCAATGGAACTGTTGACGACGAACCCAACGCCGGAGGCATGGTCGGCAATGGAACAGTCGAAGACAAACCCAAAGCCGGAGGCATGGTCGGCAATGGAACAGTCGACGACGAACCCAAAGCCGGAGGCATGGTGGGCAATGGAACAGTCGACGACGAACCCAAAGCCGGTGGCATTGTGGGCAATGGAACAGTCGACGATGAACCCAACGCCGGAGGCATGGTAGGCAGAGGAACAGCCGAAGACGAACCCAACGCCGGTTGATTGGTCGGCACTGGGTTGCTCGTACCCGCAAAAGCCGGAGGCATGGTTGGCAGGGGGATGCTGCCCGACGAAAAAGTCGGATTGGCCGTTCCAAAAGATCCCGGTGGCATGGTCGGGATCGGCACATTGCCACTCGAAGAATACGTCGGCATGACCGACGACGAAACGGACGCGGGGGGCATGGTGGGAATGGGGACTCCACCATCCGTGACGGATGTCGCATCATAGGTTGGCACGAAGGATACCGTGCCACCGCCATCGGAAAGAAATGGCGTCGGAGCATTCGAGACCGATCCGGTAGTGCCGGAGCCGCTTCCTTCGTCGCTGCCCGCGTCGGTGACTCCGTCGCTGGTGCCGTAAGTTCCGCTCGCAGTTGGAGCGTCCGTGGTTCCTCCCGCGGTTCCGGTCGAAGTTCCCGGCGCCGTGGGCGATGGCGTGGTCCCCGTGGGCGAAGTAGTCGCAGAGCCCGCGGTGGGAACGTCGGTCGCTTCCGAAGCGAATGTCGGAGGATCGGTCGGCAACGTGGGCATCGGCACCGACGACCCTCCGTCCGTGGGCGACATCGTCGCGGCCGCGGGAGGAGCCGTGGCGCTGGCGGCGTACGAGGCGAAGGGAGTCGGAGGATTCGTCCCGACGGCGACGGAACCCGCCGAAGTGGGAGACGCGGTGGTCCCGCCGACGGTCGCGGGCGGAGGGGTCGCGATCCCCCCGCGCGACGAGTCGGACGTGGGAGGATTCGTCGACGGCGGGAGGTAGACCGGCGGGGCGGTCCTCCAAGGCGTGGGCGCGTCGCTCGCTTCGTCGTCGGCGTCGTCCGCGGTGTTGACGTACGAGTCCATGGGAGTCGGAAACGGAGTGACGGCGGCGGCATCGAAAGACGACGGCTTCGGCGTGGGCTCCGTTGTCAGATTTTCGAAAAAGGCATCGCTGGGAGTCGGAAGGACGGTCGGCAGTCGGATGTCGAACGCCGGCGACGGCGGCCCGCCCGTGGGTGCGCTCGTGGGCGATCCCCCGCCGCTCGGAGAGGAAACGAAAGGCGTCGGGGAATCGGTGCTCTCCGGCCCCCCGGGCAAACTGTTGGTGTACGAGGGGGGTCGCGTCACGATGGCCGGCGTCAGGACGTCGTACGGCGCATTCGTCGGCGGCGATGGCGGAAGGACGGGGGAAGAGAGAGAGGACGTCGGGGCATCGCTGCGAATGATTCCGCTTTCGGTTTCGTTTCCCGTTCCGGGGTCGCCGCTGATCACCGGAGAGCCGGTTGTCGAATTCGAATTCGAATTTGAATACGGAGATGGCGACGGCGTGACATCTAGACCGCCGCCGTAGTCATAGCCATAGCCATAGTCGAAGTCGTCGTCGTCGTCGACGACGTATTCGTATTCATCCTCGTCGTAACTCCAATCGGTATCCTTCGTATCCGACGAAAGAGCCCCACCTCCATCGCCATCAGCGTTCATCGCGCTCATGTCCCCTTCGCTCGGCGGAACGCCCAGCAAATCCTCCATACACGCCGCGAAGACGTCGCCGTCGCCGTCGCCGTTTGCCTCCCGCGATCCGAACCACGCGGCGCAGCAATCCTCCTTCGTCCCGAACAAATACTGAGCGGCGACGTCGGGATGAGCGGCGTATTCGACCGGCGGAGAGGCCGACGAGGCGCACCCTTTGAAGGATTCGGACCAAATCGGGTAGTGATATTGGACTTCCGACGCCAGCGGAGCCGTGGGGGACACGGTGGGAAGGCGCGTCGGCGGCGGCGTGGGGGGACGAGACGGCTGCCGGTGGGGCAGGTCCGAGACGTCGGGGTCGTTGTCGACTTGGACGCTGTACACGGAGAAGGGGTGCTCGGGCACGTCGTCGGGGAGGGAATTCAGGGAACTCGGAGGGAGGTAGGCGGTCTGTCCCTGTCCCATGGCCCCGTTTGGTCGTGTGGGGGATTCTTTGGAATGGACCGAATCATTACCATTATCGTTATAATTATCAACAACATTCATTCCCGCAGCTTGGAATTGGTTCATGTCAGAAACGATAATGGAACCCCCATCGTTAGCAGTGTCTGGTATTGAGTCGTCTTCCTCGTTCTCTCCGTCGCCATTTCCAGTCAAAGTCAAAGGCACGTAGACAATGTCTTTTTCGTTGGATTTGTTGTCGTGCCACCAGTACTGACTGCCGATACCGCCGCCGCCGCCGCCTTCTTCATTTTCTTCGTTAGTGGTGAGAGACCGCCTCAATAGCTCCCCTTTCTTGGATAACACAATACCTCTCTCGGCCGGCCCATGTCTTCCTCTCCCGCGGACGGATTTCAGATGATCAGCGGTTGTTGAATCAGGGGAAAGGAGGCACGCCAGTGGCAAGAGCAGCAACCCGCCGCAACGTTTCATATTGGAGAGATAATGGGCGCCATCCAGCCATTGCAACAAAATAGTTGTTAGTTACATGGTGATGTACGAACAGCAATAATATTATATATGTAATATACATGAGTGTATGACGATGTCGAAAGTAATGCAGGGCTTATCCCACTACAGTAACATGACATGAGCAGTGACGAATTCCATGTGTACTCCTCCTTATCTCAAAATCTCATCCATGATAATATGAAATACTTCTATAAGCCCTACTCTCTCTCTCCGTCTCTGGTATACTCCAATTAAATCGCGAATAGTATTGCCAAAATTTCATAATATGATATCGAGTTCATTATCGTTTGAACCCGCCGCCGGGTTACCAAAGCCTATCAAAAGAATGTATTGGTGTTCATCGGAGTTGTGCTTGCCAACAATTATGATATGTTTAAAATAATTTCGAGAAAGCAAGTCGTCATTTCGAGACGATAAGATTTAATATAATATAAAATATCACAGGGTGTGATACGCCAACTAAACCCGACTGAAGCGGTTCCATCCCCTGCAAAAAAAAATATGGTATTCTGGTACATAATGCACTTTTCATGATGACTTGAGATTTGACTCCGTTCTCTTTGAATGAATTATGTTGTAGTTTCGTACGGGTATATAGTTTTGGCGCAACAGCCAGTTCATGTCGAAGGTGATATTTCCGCTTGTCACCATAAAAAATAATGTGTTGTTGGAGGAGCACAAACCCAGCGCACCACAGACAAATGTACGCTGGCCACAAATAATAATTGTCTTCGATGAGCATTAACGGCACCCTGTGGGACCAAAACAAGTACATACGACTACTATATCAAAAAGAGAAGCAGAAAAACTGGTAAAAAATAGACACAAACTACTCTTCATTCAGATTACCAAGTTATATTCTGGAGTTTCACCCTTGCCAAGTATGTCTAACCAAGTTGAACCAAGTAGGTTCTAAACAGACAAGTTTGAAGTCTCATGAATATAAGAGTAAAATTATGTCCAAAGAAGACAAAAACTGAAGGTGGAAACAACCAACAAACCTATAAACCCCGTTTAAGGGCAAACAATGCAATCAAATTGGATGTCTCTGTTTGAAAATTTTGTCTTCAAATATGGTCTCGCCATGCATGCCACCAAATAATTTGAAACATAAAAAGCCATTGCCAACTACATTCAAAAAGAATATATCAAGGGAGGACCAGACAACACAGAAGCAACCTGAGGAGGAAAATTACCAACAGTCATCATTCCCATAAAACCACCAGGAGGAGATGAATTTGACAAATGCATATGGTTTCACAGCTATAAAAGACAAGCAATAGAAAAAACATCCTTGAAGCCACTGGAAAAAGAGCTTATGAACTTGTCAAAGGACTATGCTACACAGCATTAATCACAAAAATGGAAGGGACAAAATGGAATATGATGACAAGGAGACTGCACAAGATGTGTGCAAACTCCTAGCACTAATTTGTGGAGTGTGTTGCCAATTTGATGCAAACACGCAATGCACACATGCATTGGCTCAATCAAAACAATGGGTATACATCTGCCTACAGAAAGACATGAACAATGCGTCATACCTAAAAGAGTTCCAAGGAAGGGTAAACAACATGGAAACTTATGGTGGGACTTTGGTCAAGAACCTGGACTCCCAAAAAAACTTGAAGTGGCTGCCAATCCAAAAATAACACCTGCCAAGAGTACCAAGTGCAAGCAACTAATTTTAAGAAAATATCCAACACCATTCAAGCTGTTCTCTTTATCAGAGGAACTTATTCAAAACACTATTCCAAACTCAAAAATATGTCAAAAGAGGACTATGCAAAGGGACATGACAACTACTCTACAAGCATCCCACTAGCACTGAACCTTTTAAACATCTGCAAAAGTACCCTCCTTAGAAGTTATGGAAAAGCACATCAACAACAAGGGGTAGCATTTGTGCAGTCTGGGAGTGAATTGGAAAGAAATAAACTGGGTAAGACTGTGACCAATCTTGAAATCAGAGAAGGGACTGTCCATTGAAGAAATATGAGGCTGGTATTGCAAATATGAATGCGCAAGACAATGGTGACAATGTTGAATCCAAAGAGTTCAAAGAAGCAGTCAGATTAATCCAATGTACATAAATCCAACATAACAGCAATAAACTGAACCCAAACCACATATACCTGGACACCTGCACAATGTTCAGCCAAGTGGTCATGGGAGATTTCTCAGAAATGTACAAACACTGAGACAGGCTTTTTGGTGCACTTCAATGCAGGAATGAAGTTCATTGAAGAACATGTTTGCCTTGGAAATCTCAAATTTTTGTTCAATGCTTTGAGACTTGCAAACACCATATCTTTCCAAGAATTTGAACAGGACAACACTATCTTATATGGAACAAAATCTACTGCTGGAAACGTCATTGGTGATGTTATCTTTAAAAAGAACAGATGGGCCTCCCTTACCTCAACCTTACAGATCTCTCTGTACGGGCAACTTCCACAGCTTCTTTGATAATCAGGTTACAAAAGCCACTGAGGCTAAAGAGGCACTTGCCCAGATAGGTTATCCCAAGGAACAAGATTTTGTTTATATGCTACATAACAAAACTGTTACATTCTGTCCCATCAATGTCAAAGATACATCTAATGCACAAAAATCTTTGGCCCTGACCTACATGGCATAAGAGTTAGAATGAGAAGGACAATACCTGAACAAGTGAGAATTGACTATGTTTTGGTGATGAGAAACCTCATGTTGCAGAACAAACTGATATTGCTTGTTGCAGTCGTGAGGCTTGTTGATAACATGCTGTTTCTAGCAACTGCATCAAGAGGGATTAAATTTATCACCATCAAAAATTTACCAATCCAGACTATTTCCCAATTGAAACATTCATTAATACATATCATGCAATTATATG
>JALLPE010001559.1:0-11564 GCA_036940025.1 Conticribra weissflogii
GAAATCCCTTCAGCCGCTGCATGTCCCCTTCGAAACGCCATGTTCGCTTAGAAGGTATGATAGTGTACGGCCCTTGATAGACTCGTTCAGTCTCTTGTACCCGTGGCCTCGTTGAAACGAGCAATGAGCTTTTGATATGAACATGCTACACTGCAAAACAACAATAGAAGAAGTCGTTGACTCCAGCTCATACTCGTAATCTCAGGACAAGCAAAGTTATTTTTTCCTACAACGGAAAGATCTACAGCACCAATCAGCCATGGCGGCGGATCCTTCTCTACCTCCTGCGGCAGAGTCAGCATCAGGAGTGGCAAGTCCACCATGGCAAGTGAGATGGAAACGACCTCAATGGGATCGTGTGGTTGTGGGCATTGATGACGATGACTTTACAGATGATGGCCAAAAGGACAACCATGAATATCAAAATCATTCTCGAGATGGCTTTAGTCTTGGACAAGAGTGCGAAGATGATAACGACTTACATCTGCAACAACCTGGAATCGACAGACATTGGCAGCCAGTATCTTGTTCATCCGCAGTGTTGACTCGGGGTGAGGCACGAGTGGCTATCTTGGAATTGAGCAAAAGGGGCAAAATATTGGTTCGAAGACGTAAAGACAGAAAGAGTGGGAAGCAAAAAGTGAATAATAATTTAAACGTTGCACATGCCGCTGCAGGTAATTCAAGCGAGGCGGAGGAGGATGGAAATAATTTGGATCCAAAAAGTCATGATGACGATCCCAACTTCGAGTTTCCCGGAAGCCCATCAGGTCAGCCGACCCCACGAAACAAAAATACTAAACATATCGACACCACCCCATCTGAGGTGACTGAGGGAATAAAGAGCAACAATTTATCCAGCGAAGGGAAAGGCAGTACTGAAAATGAAACCAGCCACAATTTTTTTACCCCCACAACACCTACCAATACTCAAGGCCGACCAAGCAATTCCAGCAAGAAAAGATCATTTACATCTCCATCCAAATGGCTATTCGGAAGCATCAGTGACAAAGACAATGCAAACAGTGATCGAGGGAATTTGACACCACCGAGAAGTAGTCAATCTAGAAAAAATCTCAATTTCGGTAATGCCAGTAGCAGCGAGGGAAGGGCCAAAAAATCTCCGTCATCCCCAACCTCTTTCTCGACATTTGCCAACTTCGTGTCTCCCAATTTTGGGTCCAAATCAAAAAATAACGACACAATAAAAGAAGGTAATGATGACATCAAATCAGGAGATTTTGGAGTGGATTCCTACGAGGATGATGACATCGGAACAAACACCCATGCGCATTCTCCACCCACCATTGATGCCTCCACCGCTTCTTCCCTCCTTTGGGAAGATATGACACTAACGAGTGTGTCGGAAGAAGATGCTGCGGCGTTTCGTATGAAGAAAGTCGGGGGAGGATTCGGTGGCAGTCGAGGTTTTTGGGGTGTGAGCGGTAGATTGGATGCTGGTTCGTTTGGAAGAAGTAATTACACTACAAATGGTCGCGATAACGCAGACAACGACGTGGAACAAACTTCATCTTCCAGGATAGGTAGCGGAGGGATCCTAGATGGTGTAAGGTTGCGATTTGAAGACGCTTCTCAATTTGATGATGGCGGCGGCAAGTTTTATTGCGACAGTCGCGGGAACTTACGATTGAGTGAATGGGATGGTTTCGACAACGTAGTTTTGACAGTGACAATATTTGCTACCAAACCTGCTTCCTCTTCGGATTTAAGTGATGGCAAGCAATGCACTAAAAGCGCGATTAAGAAGAAACGGAGGAATCGTCGCCCGACTTCAGGAGATGTAGTATTGATGGAATTATTATCTACAAAGAATCCACCGACTTGCGATTCTCCCAGGAGTCCAACACTAAATAAATCCAATCACAATCGGAACCATTCTCGCGGCGACATTGCTGCTGCTGCAGCTGCGGCAGCGAAATGGGGCAAAAGAGAAAAGAACACGTATTCTCAACAAATTAATATATCTTCGTCATCCTCCTCGTCCTCGATACCAAACAATAATAGCAACCCACTATTTCAATCCAGAGGACTCAAAATAAGTTGCGGTTATACAACTGGCACTAGCGGAACGGACGAAGATTCCACCTCTCCCACTAAACAACTACAACTCGAAAACTCATCAAGTAATGAAGCGGAGGAAAAAGAGATCCCTTCCAATCACACAAGGGTTCTTGCTCGTCGGGTTTTGCGATGGCCGACTTCAATGCTTGGTCGACATGGAATTGCTGACGACCATGGAGGCTTTTACTGTGATGAACCCGATTTTCCAATGATTGTTTCATTAGGACGAACCAGTAAGTGGAAGGAAAGTAAACAAAGAGGTGATGATAATCATCGCGAGAAGCATAGTTCAAACACGTCGTCTTGTAAACAAGTACAACAGAATGGATCATCAATACATGACGATGATTCGGGGATTCCGAATGATGACAGAGACGATTATGGTCTGGACGACGGAGACGATGATGAAGATGAAAACAACGGACTACTTGAAAGTGAACATCACAATGTCGACGAGGACGATGACAATGCCGACGATGGAATGGCTCAAGACGAGAGTGAAAATGAAAAGATCAAATCAGAAAATTCCAAATTAACGCAAGAGTTGAATATACAATCTTGCTTCGATCAATTTTTCGACGAGGAAGAGCGCGTTGCGGACGCAAGGGAGGCGATTCAATCGTTGAATTTTCTTTTTGGATGCGATTCAGCTTTGTTTGAGCGCAGGCAGGGTGTGGAAAAGGATATGAAAGTTGGCGGTGCAACTAATTCTGGGACAGTCACAGAGGTCAGCACAAACAAAATTGCGAGAAAATCGACGAGACGAAAGAAACTGTCGCAACCACTGTCGCTTTGTTTTGTCACAAGCGACGGCTCTGTGCACTTCTTCTATGCTCTTAGTGTGTTTCTCAGTCGGAAATCTCACAACGTGACCCGTGGACGCAAAAGCAACTCATTCATAAGTAGCTTTGCTTCCTTTCTCATGGGTCGTGATTTATTTGCTTCTGTTTGCGAAGATATTGCTCCGCTGAGTAATCCGAAAGCAACCGTGCGTTTGAGTCAGTTGTCAAAAGCATTGCCTACTCGAGACCCTGGTGGTGATGATGTTGGAATTGATCCTGCTTCATGGGACAAAATACTCTCGAGGGACAGGAGGAATCTTGACAGTAAAAATCAATTACCGCACCATAATTATGATGTAAACGACAACAATTGGTCGCAGCTATCCACTTTTGATGCTTCCATAGATTCGTCGACACTTATCTACCGCACGTTGCCTCGAAGCAACGTTATTACTGGTGCCTGCATCACGTCAGATGTTCGCAACGGTCATCTTGCCGTATGTGGCAGAGGACTGCGAAGGATCGCGCAAAACGACAAACGCAATAGAGATTACCACGGACTTGGTGGTTTTGTCACATTTGTTTCCTTGAGACATTATTCAGAATCGCGTACTTTATATCTCCCATTTTCGCCAGAAAGTGCGCATCCAGTATACTGGGATGGTATGCACTTCGTAATTTTACTCGGCGAGGAAGGTTCTCCAGTTCCATCCGATGAATCGAAGTTTATTTCATCATTTGACAGCTGTGGCGAGTCGATGCGGTGGGCCGATGCAGGAGCACAGCAAAGCCATAACATGACCCGATGTCGCCAGCCGTATGCCGTTGCAATAAGGGTGGACAGCAAAATCGATGTCGGGGACAAAGTTTTGCTGCCGCAACCGCTCAGGTTTCCGTTAGATGGAAAAGATAGAGAAGTTCAATTTGCAATCAAAGATTCTTTGTTGTCATCTTCTGCAAGATCCTTCAATTCTTCTGCAATTGGAAATTCAATCAGATCCAGCGGATCAAAACTTTTTGAATCGAAGGATTCTAACGCCATCTTTATGCCGAGGTTTCAAACTTGGCACGAGGACTCGAATTATAGTAATGAACACCCTTCTGACCTTTTCCATCAAAATCATCATGTATATCGCCCAAGACGGTTTCAGCCTATTCAGATTTTGTTTCCGTCTGCGGACGAAGCTTTGGGGCATCTATCGCATTTGATTGCCAAAGACTTTGATCAATGCAGAGTCGATTTGATACGTTCTACATTACTATCGGTCTCCGCAGTTCCATCTTCACCACCTGGAATCGTTTCCATTTACCATTTCGAAGATCAAGAAAACAGTACTCCATTTGCAGTGGTAGTCAATCACACATTGGATTCCTTTCACAACAATGAAATGAAACAAACCACGTGTATGTTTTTGTCCAGCATCATTCGAGCCGGCCATCGTGTCCTTTTGAGCCTGGACAAAACGAACGAACACACTAATACAAAGGAAGACGGTGAACATTTGTGTCCCATACTTGACAAGAGCCCTTTTCCGTGCAAAATTTGGTGCACCGGAGGCCAGGTGAGCCTGTCGCTTTATTAGTTGTTTTACTTCTTGCGACCCGTGATACGTGCCACTAACTCTTTTGTTCTGCTCTAACCGCTCGACAGGGATGGTCAATCATTGGTTCTCAGAAACTACCTGGTTTCGTATATTTCATTAGCTGGGACGGTGCAACTGATGCTCAGGGGCCATTCCTATTTCAACTAAATTCACCCGAGTCAAGATCATGTTATGATAGCCGTGTATGTATTGCAGTTTCTGGAACCATGCCTTTGATGAACTATATAACATACACTGAGGATTTCCTCAGAACTTTCATGTCAAGAGGTGATCGCTCGAAGGTCGTTGAACTTCCATTTTCAACACCCTACAGCCTTTCCTCGTTTCCACAACCCGATAATGATGACGGAATCACAGGTAACTTCTCAATGAAATTGGCGTGCTCATCCACTTTAAAAGAATCGATAAAAGAAGCTATCAAAATCGAAGGCGGCATTGATGACGTTATCTTAACTGCTCTTCAGAGCATCTCATCGCCGTCTCCTCCACCGAATGATCACATGAATACTCCTTCGATTCAAAGGGAAAGGCCAAACCGCTCAAAATGTTTGGCAATGTCACACGCAGAAAAGTCAAGGCGTTTGTTGAGGCATTGTTCTAGCTGGACTCAACTTGATGACAAACGTGCAAATCGCGGCATTGTTACTGGACAAGGTAAAGGATTCTTTCAAGAATTTGTTTGGTATTGAAATTGAGCCGAATTCTTATATACATTTTCGTTTCCAATTGGCACAGTCATCATGGCGACAGTGAGATTTGGGACATCGCAATCATGCCTCACATTTAGGACAAATGTTGTTACCAACCCAAATGCAACACCCTATCACCAAGTTTTGGCTTGGCTATGTCAACGAAGAGACTATTTTACTGCGGCTAGCATTGCTCTTAGCTTGCTACAAGATTTTGATGCTGTCTACGAGTTACGTGGGATTCCTAAGACATCTGAAGGGGAGGTGATATCACACCAAGGATTATTAGATGGAATAACCCCACTTCTTAACGACGATATCAAAGGAGGAAAATTTTCAAGAGCGCAACTCCATACTCTAACATCTCTTGCTGATATGACAGTCGGTTGCTTGATAAAAGGAGGAACTGTTATGGCATCAACTTTAGATGGATTTTTGGCTCGAAATCCTTTCTACGATGCTTCCCGAGCTTGCCTAATGCTTGTTGGTACTGTTGCGGCAGTTATCTCGCAAGAATCTCCCAATGCAGCAAAGCACTACAACTCTGGTAATATCATAAAAATACTTTCGTCTCTCGAGAGCCCTCGTGAGGACATACTTTGGCCAGTGAGGTGTCTACTTAAAATGGCTGTAACGAGAAAGTGCTTGTCATCGGTGCTTTTGATGTTGAATGCTACAATACCAAACGAGTTAAGATGGCGTTCTCCGAAGACACGTGGACTATCAGAATCCCCGCGGCCTTCGCTTAGTTTATGTTTGGCTATAGTGGAAATGATCTTGGAGAGTTCCAATGAAGCAACACGTTATTTCCTAAACTTGAGGGATGAAGACTCATGCTTGCCATATTGGTTTTCCATCGACGACCAAACTTGCCTTGCCCTAAGTATACTATCTATTCATGGGAAATTCGTCATGCTGCAAGAGCCAGAAGTTCGTTCGTGGGCTCTTGAGAAACTGAAAGATGAGATTATTTCTTCCGTTGGTTTCAACGACTTCCAATCGGATGTTCCTAGTGAATGGCTGAAAGAAATAGTCACAGGTACTTTTTGCAATGCAGAATGCGATATCGGGCTTGGATTAGATTCTAGTGTTCTCCAGAAACTAGAGGATTTCGATTCAACTCAAGATGAATATAAATCGTGCTATCGTCATGACATGCTTCGAATCGAGAACCTATTGACTCCTCAAAAACATAGCGGAGGACTTGATTATGATCTTTTGATAGCAGCGTTATTGACACTAGTTCAGAGAGACGAAAATTGGCGAGACGGGACATCGATCTCCACTCAAGTTCTACTTAATGTTGTTTGTGACAAAGCCGGAAGGAAGACCGACGTTGATCAAAAATTCATGTTTGATGGGGCCACTACTATGAGACTTTGTGCTCTTTCTGAAAATTACCAGGCTACTGCCTTTCTAGTTGGGGGTATTAATGGTATCATTCTCGAATGTGCTGACATCATCATATCGAATCTCGGTATTTCCATCAAGGAAGCGGAACTTTTACTATTTGCGGGATCAGTTCATGAGATGAAGGATTTCGTCACACGAATCTACCACAACGTCCCGATTGAAAAAAAAAGATTTGCAGATTTTTTCCCGTCTGTGGGTCACCAACATTTGCTTTGGCTTCTCGAGCAATACTCGATGAATGTGCGCAAATACGGAGAGTTTAATGCTGCTCCAAATAGTGCGAGGATTAACCCTGTCATTGCAGGGCGTGTGTGTTTTCGAGCGTGGATATGCCTTACTCACCCACGTGATAAAGAATTATCTGCTCAGTGGCTGGAAAAGTGGCTTCGAAACAATCTTGGTCTTGAAAACGGTGTATCAAGCAAGCGATTGGTGTGTGCGGCCCTCGTCCGTACATTGTTATGGGCAGATGAAGCCAGCGGGCTGGAGTTAGGAGATG
This sequence comes from Conticribra weissflogii, assembly GCA_036940025.1. Classification (NCBI taxonomy): domain Eukaryota; phylum Bacillariophyta; class Thalassiosirophyceae; order Thalassiosirales; family Thalassiosiraceae; genus Conticribra; species Conticribra weissflogii. The sequence continues at coordinate 7,070 of JALLPE010001559.1, forward strand.
GCGATGAAGAGCCACTTCTTGCTGTGTTGCTAGGATTGAATGGAAGATTCATGGCCGAACTTGCCCATGCATGCTGCGGAATGGTCGAAGCTATCCCACCGCATCTTGCAGATGAAATCATGAGTGGGCTTGGCGGGTCTAATTTGTTTTTCTTTGAAACCGAACTGTTGAATTCTTGAGTCAACCTGTTGACACATTTTAGCAACAAATCTAAGTCTATTTTATGGTTAAATTATAGTAGAGAAAATGCTGATATTGCAATCATCCACGAAAAAACGACGCAATCGATCTGAGGCTTTCGTTATTGGATTACAATATAGCGTGCTAAACTCACGACAGCTCAAGTATCACTCCGTCTTCTGCCTCGCTGAAGAACTCATCCATTGCAATCTTTTGACGCGATATTTTGCGGCGTTCTTTCAAAACACTACAAAACAAAGCACAAGTTAGAAATCATCACATCCCCCAACACGAACTCATTAGCAAAAAAAAGAGTCGTTAACAGTCATCTTACCTGAATACATCGGTGCCATCACTAGGTTCTCTAACAAACACGCAAAAGAAAACAGCGGCAATGACTAATACCGCCATGACTAAAGCGTACGCTATCACTCCACCCAATCCTTGCTCGACTGTCACAAATGCTTCGTCTGATGGACGAACAGAAACCTCAATGGGAGTATTTGCTTCGAAGAAACCGGGTTGTGGGCCAATTTCGATAGTGATTGGAACCGAAAAAAAATCTAGTCGTCCATTGATTGAGGATCCATCTTTTCGGTTGGAACTAGACCACTCTGGATTTGTACGGGCATTCACAAAATTTGATTGAGCGGGAGTCGTACCAACAATACCCGTCATCCAGTATTGGTCGACACGGGCCAAAGAGTAAATCGCAATTTTGTCACCGACTTTATATCTACTGAGATCGACATTTACAGAAAATATAGTTTCCGGAGCTACGCTGCGAAGTGACTCGATGTTTTTGATTTGGGAAGAGTGCCACCTTGTGAATCCTTTTTGAACTGTTGTAAAACTGACCTCGGTCATCATTTCTTCGGCGGTCTTTCCTTCCCTCGCTTCAAAATCACGCAAAATTGTGAAGAAAGAATCGAGTTCATTTTTCGTAGGCTGTGAGATGCAATCAAATATCTTTTTGTCGAGTACATCCCACTTTCCATACATTATTGCAGTTTCGTCTATTCCGATTGCACCCCCTACAGCCCAAGAAATTGTGATATTTCTCATCAAAGGGGATTCCGGTAGAGTCATGGCCCGTGTCAGGGGACACATCCCAGGAAGTCTGGGCGAGAGAGGAATTTTATCGTCATCCCGTAAATCGACTCCAGCAACAGAACGAACAGAAGTCCAAGGTTCTACCATTTCTGTCATGAGGAGCGACATTCTAAGGTTGTTGCCAATACGAGAGTTTGCAAATAGGTAGGAAGAATCGATCTTGACACAGGAAGAGCTAAATGGCATCGTAAAACCTGGAAGACAATCAGTATTGAATGTCTCAAGCTCAGGGGGTGCAACAACACCTGCAATGAAAGATCTTAAGGATGCATCGTCGTAAAATGTCGTTCGTTTTGTTGTGTAGGCGCAAGTGCCATCATTCCCATCTGTAGAGTTTTCGTATGCGGATTCACATCGGCAAGGTTGCATCCTCATCCCGTAGTTGCCAAACTGAGAGCCCGCAGAGAATGCCCACCGTTCCATTGATGCGCCACGGCAACTTTCGCTGTGAACATCATCTGGAAGTACGGTGTATGGACCAACTTCGTTCAGATCATGAGGCGCTGATATGTGGCTGTCGTGTATGGCACCAAATGCACTGTACGCCCAACTTATTTCGAGCATTGCAGCCTCGTCGAATGATTTAATCGCTGGAGGCGAATCATCCAAATCTAGTTCAGCTCGATTTTTCCATCGAGGAATACCAATCCACCCCTGATCGACATCAGAGACTCGCCATGAACCATGAAATGAAAGTCCCATCTGAAAGGAATGTGATCGGAACAGTTCATTCATCAATCGAGCAGGAAATGTGTTCATGCACGAAGGGGTCTCCGTATTCGAAGCGCTAATTTTCCAATCAAGTGGGAATGGATAATCACATTCTGATCCTAAGTTTTGAACAACATTCCGTCTCAAATCATTCTTTTTACCACCATGTTCGTCGGAAACAGTTGAAGTGTCAACGAGTCCTTGAGTGGCACGCCGTCGACTCACTTTTTCAGCTTCTACTCCAACCAACTTTTGGAAGAAAGACCTCGCATCTGCCATGGGGACAGCAACTATTTTTCGTGTTGTAACCAACCGTGCCAACCAACGGCGTAACATGTCATTGATGCCTCGAGACTCCAAATCTTTCCGACATTGTATTGCATTAATCCTGGAATGTGGTGGAGAATCAGTCCGGGTTGAGGATGGTGATTCTGTCCCTGAAAAGGTTTTGTTGCTTGCACCTTCATTTTTATCCCTTTCGTTATCATCGTGATCAGGTCCAAGGATTTCGTCTTTTGTTGAATTGGTATTGTCCGGAACCCAAGGGGATGCAGATTCGCATATTGCACAATCTAACAGCAATCTAACTGTCTCCAATATAGATGAAGGGCCCAAAATATCCATTTCCTCAATTGAGTCATCAATGCCACTGACAAGCAAAACTTGAGGAATTTGAGCATTATAAACATACGGTAATCTAGGGGGATCTTGTGATAATTGCTCTGACGGTATCCGTTCGGGTTTGATAACAGGTGTCGACGAAAAGGACGCTGGCCATGAGTTTGCAACACGATCAAAGATTGTCACGATGGGTGTGAAACAGGCATTGGATTTTTGTCCATCAATGAAATCTTTGGCGCTTGCAATATCATTTGGAGGAGAAACATTTTCTTTCAGGGGAGTATAGCGGAATGGACAATCCTCCAAATCCGAGGAAGATGACAAAATTGGGTGCATATCCGGAGCGTCTTCGACAGTGATCAAATTCGTGCCATATATTTGCTCCATTTGGAGAAGATCGTCAAAAAATACTTGCATTCTTTTCTGCGCATTGAATTGTGGGGATTTTTCCTCAAATTGGTTGTTGCCGATGTCTTCTTCGGTGACATCGACGTGATTAAATTCAAATGGCGAATCGTTCTCTTCGATGTCGTTGTCGTTTTCCTCGTACAATATTCTATGATATTTTCGGTCATTCCTTCTATTGTTTGTATCGACTGAATTCGTGGCGTTGTTAAAAATGCTCTCATAATGAAGAGCTAGCTCATCGCGTTTGGATTCGTAGCTTATTTTATTTGACGACGATTCCCTCGAAAATGACAAGTTGCTATTTGCACCTTTGTTTACAAAATTTGACGGTTGAACGTGTGTCACATCATCTTTGTTGGACGCGGAAATCTGCACCATGACAATTGAAGCCAGGAGGTAGAGAGAGGACACCAAGACCGATGATAACATGAAAATCATAGAAGGGTTTCGGATTTATTGCAATGCGTTGCTCATGAAGCAGATATCATTTTTTACTAGAGATCGAAGGCAATGGCAAAATGGCAAGTTCCTAATCGTCAGCAGGGCCATGAGTGGAGAATCCAGGAAACGAACTGGTAGATTCTGTCTATCCGATCGTTATCGTCTAATTGCAGAGATCCGCATAGATCATCATTGTGGTGATTGATTTATCGGCACGGAATTGTTGGTATACCTTTTTTCTGTTTAAGACTGTGCTATTATCAGCGGCTACAACACTATGGATTGGCTGATTTTGCTGGCGACTTAATTTTTTAATAACTTAGTCACGGATGAAAAAAACAACTGTAAAAGTAGATCAATTACTGCGGATCGGAAGGAGTACTACGGAGCTAGGACAGACGGTGGAGATGACAGACAGTAAGTGATCGTGGAAGCAGACAGATGGCAATGAAAAGGATGTTCGGAGCGTCAACCACATGCACGTCAGAACAACGGACAGATTGCGCATTAGTATCTAAAACATCACGGACAAGATGAGAACACCGTTCTCACTGCTAGCCTAGATAGCTCATAATAATTTTTATAGAATACAGGCGAGTCACTGTTGTAGTGATTGTCACAGGCCATGGCCATTTCTGCCTTTTACCCTAAAATATTTACTAGTTTATCAGACCCAAATCAACCAGCGTGATCCTCCTCGCGATCACCTCCTCCATCTCCAACGAAACCTGCTTTAGCGGAAGCGCTGCTGAGCGAAACGTCGCGTGGATGTGAACGTTGTGTGGACGTCGACAACACTGGAAGCGCCATCTGGCGAATACTTGACCACCTTGTAGTGGTGACCTACCCAGTGAGTCTTGATATCTTGCTGCTGACGCAGATCATCAAGCAGTGTGAAATGCCCCTGACGTTCATACTTGAGGTAAGCGTCGCTGAGGAGCGACCGCCGCAAAGAGCAGTCAAAGAAACGGACAAAACTCCATCGTTGACGAAAAACCGACTGTTGACTTTGCCTGGCAAC
>JALLPE010001560.1:0-11563 GCA_036940025.1 Conticribra weissflogii
TCTCAGCCTTGTAAGTGTTCTCTTCTTGTCATAGTAGTCTTCCATGATTCGTTGGTTGCCTGGTTTAACCTTAAATTGTACTCGTCTTCCCCTGCTATCTCGATAAAAGTCCCCTACCGAAAATCCAACGAGTAACCCTACTGCATACCCAACTCTCAACCCTACCTCATCCCCTACCGCCAAATCAGGAAAAACACCCAAATCAGGAAAAACACCTAAATCAGGAAAGAAGCTTTAACTTATTTGCGCCATTTTTTCGCCTCTGTTCTTGTAGTCTCTTTCACTGGCTTCGTTGGGTTTTCACACATGGAAGGTAAATTAAAATCTAAGTTTTTCATTGTAGTTGGAAGATTGTGGACTATTGCTCTTTCGCAGTCTCCGTGGTGAAGACGTCAACAACATATCGCAATCCTAGACTCTTTCATCTTGGGCCCTCTCTCTCGTCTACAGATATGTAGATGGGGAAAAGGGATCTCATACTATTGTTATTCACCCCTTGGTTGAAGAATTTTCCGTTTTAAATGTTTTACCCATGATCTGGCCCACGATGAAAATAAACTTCTTATCATATTTTATCATGAATAGAATTAAAAAATACCGTGTTCAATTCCAATCTCTTTCAATGAAGGACTTGAATGAGCCAAAACTGTCTGCATGATGACCATGGCTGATTAAACAACTCACGAAAGTGATCGAATTCAGAAGCCTCCAACTGGTTTCAAAATGTTGGTTTTGCTACACAAAGACGTTTTTGCTCTACCAGATTCTTGCATGTACTCATACATAGAAATAATGTCAGGAATCAGATTTTACTGACTCTTGGTCACTCCAATTCGGCTTCATTCTTCGAAATCCAACTTTCCAACAAATGGAAACTCATAGAATTAGACAGGTTACTTTTATTTTGTCATTACGAGAAACTACATTGTCTATTGATCGAAAATCGCATAAACATGGAGTCCGTTTACTGAACCTCTATTATCTCATACAATGTCGAGTGTTATCTGAATGAGCGTGTATATATGTGGATAATGCATGCGTTCTTTCTGAATCAAAATGAGCTTAGGCTCTACTAATGACTAAAATAGAAGTATTACCCATAGACTATAGTACTACCATATTGACTCTTCATCATTTTTTCCACGAGTTGAACAATTCGTCGAAGATACTTGTCACTTATTTATTTGAAATTTGAATAGCATTTATATTTGGAATTTGCCAGCACTTCAATGCTTCACATGAATCGTATGCAACAATGAAACAAACTGTTGTTCACCGCGAGCCACTAGCCAGACGTTACCTGATTTCGAGATTTAGTTTCTGTTATTTCTTCATCGCATTATGCAATGTTGTTGTCTTTCTGGTCCCAATATTTGTCGCCGTCGGAAATAGCGAAGAGTTCTGGATAAAACACGCCACTTATCGCGAGCAACCTCAAACGAAGTTTCTCTACAAATTCATTATGGTGCTGGAAACGATTTCCACTTTTGGTGGGAAATCGAAGGAATTATTCATTTCCACAATTGATGAATACAATGCGTTGCGACCGGAGAGTACTCGCGTGTCGAAGATAGAAGTTATCCAAGAGAGCAATGAGCGGAGCGGGCTTTTTGACGCATTCACTGTTAGGGCCGAAGTGCCACTGGAAAGTGGTGAAGAGGTTAAGAGGATGCAATCTTTACTATTTTTTGATTTTCGTTTGCAAAAGCGAGTGAGACTTGACACTGATGTCTTAGTGTATGCATCAACCGAATCACCAGTATCTCCGTTGTCTGGATACGACAGCGAAGGACAATTGATTCTTCGACAAAGTAATCCCTTCAGAATCCATGGGGATATAACAAAGACCGCGGCACACGGAACTCTACTATCGCATAATTCAGAAGCAAACGAGATGAATACATTCAAATTTGCTGATATTTTGAAGCAGTATCGTTCCAGGAATGTGGCCGCAGACTACGTCCCGGAGTATCCAATTCTCCACCATAATTTTAGTCCAGAAGAAAAGGATAAGGCATTTCAATTGAGAATGAAAGTAAAAATACCGCAGCAAAATATAAGTTATATACCGACATTGGCAGAAGTTTTGAAAGATGCGTGGATCAAATATCTATCTATCGTGATATTGTGTTGGTATCTAATGGACATGATAAAAAGATTTGTCTTGCATCATCATTTGTAATTTGTAAGTAGTCATCGCGATGATTGAAACTATTGCAGTTTGTGACCGGCTCAGTTTAAACTTCGTCTTCGATTGATGCAGGCTTGCATGACCTTGTCATGAGTTTGTGTTACATAAGAAGAATCAACGGAGCGCTGCAACCAAATCTCTGATCGAAGAAAGTGTCTCCCTCTCTCAAGTAGTATTAGATTTGTTTTTTATGAGATAGTTGTAATGCCAAAATTCACTGCAAACAGGAAATGAAGTTATACAATACGATGAAACAAGAAAATAGTAGTGTAAAGTACCAAAGTAAGTGCCAATAAATATCAAACATAACAACCCTGATGTACGCGCGCAAACTACCGCATGGGATGATTCTCTACGCGAAACTTGCTACCGACCAACCGACGAGCGCCAGCAATCAAATTTGTTGGCAACGGCTTTCGCCACCATGATTTGCCAATGATCATACTAGAAATTACAGTACTCATCATGACTCGAAACAATTCCTTAAAATATTGTTCACTTTACGCCATCGCCCGCTATATTCGCCTTAACAAACATTCACAGGCTCCAATCTGAAAATGGAATTATCGCGTTGCCTCTCCAGAGATGAAGCAAAATCAATCTTCTCATGCATTCGCAACAATGTCCGTCCTCCAAAAAGTCTCCGGTTTCGAATAATCGTTGTTCCTAATGATGCATTAAAATTGTCGCCACCGGCGTTTGAGTATGAGGGTGAGTACAATCAAGATTTTGCACTGAGTGCTCAGTGATTGGTGTCGCTGGTTGGCTGAATTTCTTGTTGCCGCTCTTTCTTAATGCCAGACGGGATATATGTCGTAGTTAGAGCCGAGAGGGAGACACCAATTGAGATCCCATCAAACCTCACTGATATGGTTCTTCCTGACTCCGAGCTTGCCTTGAAACCTTCATGCCAATGGTCTATATCGGGGCCTCAGAATTCTCGCTCACACAGAATGAACCAACGCTACTGTTACCCGCGAGGTCAGCGAGAGTACAGCCGAAACAGGGGCGGGTGAGAAATATTACACTTGATCCCATATCGTGCTCTAAAACTGGTTCCATCACACTGACTCTCATCAACACAACCATTCCTCCTCGCATCCCATATCCAGATCCATGTGGACGCAGGTGAGCAAGACTCTTCGTCGTTCATAAGCAGATCTTCATACTCATTCGCTCATCCGTGCCAACGTGTCTATTGTTCATATAACAGAGCGATGAATATGGAAACGAGCTAACCGAGTACAGATTGTTTCAAGTGTATCATTCGCGCAAGAGAGCCGGCAATGATCACAAGGTTGTCGTTGCACATCCCAAGCAAGCCAAAATTGATGACGATGGCAGAGAATATCTTGTAGACGGGTTGCCGTTATTGTCTGATGACTTGTTAATATCACCATGCCCGTCAATCGATATTGGAAGCAATAATCATTCATTTGACTTTGACATCGAAGATATTGAAAATATATTTGATGCCAAGAGCCCTGTCACAGAACACTCTTACTCTGTTGTCCCCGATTCAACAATCACCGCTTTAACTGATGATATCATGAAAAATCCAGCGTTCAATAGCTGTGCTACACGAGCCATTACTACTAGTCGGCTTCATGCGAATCATACTCTGTACCCGAGGAACACAGCGCTCTTCTCCAGCCCTACTTTGTCTTTTGCTTCAAACAAGACGTACGCAAGTTGGAAATCGGGACCATCTTTCTCGTTGCCAGCTCCCAAGGTTCAACTTGAGAATAGCGCGGAGAAAACTACACAGGTATGTCTACATTCAGTTCATCTTGGTAACGACAATGGGTCTCGCGACGATAACCTCCTCTCCTTTGTCTTGTCATAATCATCGCACTTTCAAAAAGAACCTCATGAACAACCCGAAAGAACTTTCCAGACAGCTCAGTGGATTCCACGAAGCCGTCAAGAAAAGTATCCTAGGATCTAACAAACAGGCACAAGGAGCTATGTTACAGATGTTCCAGAGTTGGGCAAAAAATATCGCCCAGCATCCTCTTGGACTTCAGGAGTCAAAGGAGGCTCCGATTGCTGCTAGGACAAACGAAGTGAAAATCAAAATGGAAGAGAGCGATGAAATTCCTAACAGCAACGTAACCCCTTGAATCGGTTAATTGGAGCGGTTTTTTGACGGAGAGTCGGATGCCATAAGTGTCGTGTATTTGCATCGTTTGAGCAAGGCCATTGGATGGGCTTGACAATTGTTGCATTTACATCTCCAGCCTGGACGCAGTGTAGATTTGATTATTCCTTGATTCAAACAAGATACCGTGAAGTTCTTTTTTTTAATAAATTTAAAATCCTATTGATCAGCACCTAGATCCACAGCCAAAAATACTGGAAACTCAATCAGCACATCAGCACCTCGAACTCATTCCAATCGTGTTCCCATTTGAAGTCACGCCTTCGTCGATTTTGATAGCAATCGCTCATTTTTTCCTTATCATGTCCGCCGAAATTCAAGAGGAGTTGCGTGATTACTTGAAGGAAAAGAAACTCAATGCAATATTTGTTTCTATTGTCGAAGCTATTCTCATCGACAAACCTGAGAATCCAGTTGGGTTTATGGCACAGTACTTGCTTGTGAGAATTCATCGTTCAGATGATTGCTGATCATCTGGTGATGTTACATTCTCACCCTCATGTGATTGCATCAACCCTTTTTAATCACTGCAGGAAAAACACCCCGCGGAGACGAAAGATATTGCAAAATCGATTCAAAATGAATCACCTCTAAGGTAGCTGTTTCATTTTTCAATGAGTTTTTAATCATTCCATTCTCCTTGCTCTCAATGAAATTTTTTGGAACTTCTTTCGATAGCCTCGTAGTAGCAGATCCTTTGAGCGAAAGCGATTCGGATGAAACCTTCGATGAAGCCTCCAGCGATCCCAACATGGATTTCGAGGTTCACAGCTATCATCCATCGTTGAGAAACAAGCGGAAGTCTGTATGCGCAGAAAGGCTCGACGATGTCAGCGACGTGAAGCTCGAGGTAATTAAAAAGAGCGAGGAAGAGGCTGCAAGGATTCGTAAAATTTTAGAGAAAAATATGTTGTTCGATTCCTTGGATGACCATCAGATGAAAACTATTGTGGATGCAATGTTCGTAGTGAAAAAGGAAGATGGCGAAATGATTATTCAGCAAGGTGAAGATGGAGACAACTTTTATATCGTTGATAATGGACGTGTTGATGTGTATGTCGAAGACGAGACTGGAAAGAACTTAGTCCAGACCTACGACGGTGAAGGAGCCTTCGGAGAGCTGGCTATCATGTACAATTCTCCTCGCGCTGCAACTTGCATTGCGAAGGGAAATGTTCATCTATGGGCACTGGACCGTCTCTCCTATAAAGTAATTTTGATGCAGACCAGCATCGCCAGACGCAATGCCTATAGGGCATTCTTGGAGAAGGTGCCATCGTTTTTACACTTAACCGAGTTCGAAATTCTTACATTCGCTGATACGCTCGAAGAAGAAGTGTTTGAAGATGGCGATGTTGTTTGCAGAGAAGGAGAAAACGGAAATAAGTTCTACATAGTGAAAGAAGGCGTCGCGGTATGTACCAAAGCAAATTCTGAAGGGTCCGAAGATGAAGTAGCAAAACTCACAAGTGGCGCTTATTTTGGAGAGGTGAGAAAAGTGACTGATGTAGCGTCGTTGAATTGATTATCAAAGTGATCGATCAACCATTCACCTTTGCTACCTATATTTCGCTTGCTCCCGCGTTTCAAGATTGCATTACTCACTGAAAAGCCTCGCCAGGCGACTGTGACAGCAGAGGGGCAATTGAGGTGTCTATCCTTAGGTAGAGACACATTCAATAAAATTGTGGGTCCTTTGGAGGAAGTACTCGCAAGAAATATGTCCGAGTATTGATGTACGGAGAATAACACAGATCATTAGATTATTATGGATGGAAGAAATTTCCGTTGAATACTCGAAGAATATCACGATGGTCGCACTGATTGAATAAAATCCGTCTTGGTGGAGATGTACGGTGCATTGTCTGGCAAATCCAATCACTTCATACTCCGTAAAATCTCCATGACCAGACCTCCTAACATAAGTAATAAGCCAAATGTTCGTAAAAACCTGCCCAGTGTCCCAATATTTCCATCTACTACTTTGATCTGGTCAGCATCATAGCCAAAATTGCAGTGGCCGCCAACGCAGTGTACACCTGAACGGGATTTCCATACCAAGGAGCGGGTTTTTGCACTTCCTCGAGAGCAGCCTTATACCTGTCTTCATACTGACGATCGGGGTGGTGAAAGTTGTAGAAAAGCCTCATCAAGTTTCGCTCCAGCATGGCGACTGTTAAGTCAATTCGAACGCACATTCATTTTAGAGGGTCGATAGCACCATTGTAGACATCAAAAATTGAGAAAATTGTGCAAACATTTCAATCAACATACTGACCTGTAACCTTTCCGACCATTGGAACGTAGGTGACACCAGGAATTTGCAGAATTTCAGTCTCATTCACATTTTTGAATGACGCCACGTTCACAACAGTAGTATTTTCTTGAATCCATGCCGATGGAAGACGGTAACTTTTGGTGGGAACCCCCGTGACAACGATCGATGACTGTAGATATTGGTCATCACAATATGGATCAATAAATATGAATAGTTGGCATACGAAAAAGTAGACAAGTCAACAAATCAAAAGCAACAGAAACAAAAAAGCGCCTCACCTTTCTGACGCAACTCTCTGGAGTCTCGCCTTCACATTTGTGCAACCTGCCCCCGCGAAACAAGTATATGCTGTCAATATCGATGGAATAGACATCGGCTCCATCATTTGCCAACATGGCTGCCAGTGGCCTTCCTACGATTTCACTACGATTGATGATTGTGACTGTTTTTCCCTCCATGTGCCTTCCAATGGGTTTGCTTTTATCGTAACACTTGTCAATGGATTCGAGGATTTTCACCACGCTCAGAGCCGTACTTCCGACCAATCATTGCAACAAAAATTAGAAGCTAGAAAATAATTGCAACAACTGAACCTTTCAAACAAATGGCGCAATCAAGATATGACAAAACGATCTCTCACCATGGCAAAACACACTTCTTGGTGTTGCTGGGATAATCCACATACCGCACATTCCTGTACAAATTGCTACGATACTCATGACACAACCCCTCCACATCACATTTATACGACACCGAATCCCTCAAATAATCATCCTGACTCTCCCCCGAAAAAGATTCCACCTGCCCAAAAATGGGATAATACACGATAATCCCGTGCACGCGCGGATCGTCGTTGGCCTCCCGCAGCGCCGCCTCCACGTCGATAGGATCTCCGATCTCTCGGAGCTCGTAGCGGATCCCGTCGGCCGTGCAGGCTCGTCCCGTCCACTCGGCGTACTTTTTGGCGGCGGGGTCGGAGTTGGCGAGGAGCCCGACTAGGAGGGGGGGTTCGATGGATTGGGCTTTGAGTTTGGCGATTTGGGCGCGGATTTCGTTGCGGAAGGGTTGGGCTACGTTGCCGGCGTCGATCTTTTGGGCGCCTGGGGCGAGGGTCGTTGGTGCGGGTGTGGGTGCGGTTATGGTTGGTTTGGCGGATGGGGTGGTATTGGTTTCTTCGGACATTGTGGTTGGAGATTTGATGGATTCGTTGTTCGTTGTTTCCGTTTTGTTTGGCATGTGGCGAAGAAGAGAAGAAGAAGAATGAGTAATTGATTATTATTATTATAAGCAGAATCTTCGGATTTTTGGCTCATGCAGAAAACAAAAAGAACACTAAACCGAAAAAAAGATGAAAGATGACGAGATTGATGGCTGTGGTGAATGAAGAGTATGATGATCGATGGATCTATGTATCGATTTATAGATCATCTAAGAAATTCGAAGTGCTTCTAGGCAAATCCTTTTGTATTGAATTCCTAAAGACATTAAAAATTGGAGAATGTGAAAACTTTCGCCCGGGCGGCCTTCTCTAGAGCAACAATGCGGATGTGTGACGTACTTTCATTGACAATACTAGGTAGAATACTAACTTACTTCGCCTGTCATTAGTACCATATCATCGTTTTCCGTGCTGTCCGTAAATCAAAAAAATTTTATCATGATTTTGACGAAGTAAATAATACAACGTACAATACCGAGAGAAACTTTAATTATTTTGTCGCATATTAATCTCCTATGTTATGGATTTCTATCTCACGATGCAGTTAAACTTCTACATTGCGATTGCATCAAGCAAAATGACGGGAAGACAGATAATAAACAGTTTTTTCTCAACGTTGTATTACTTTTAGGCAATGATAGCTTCTGAGCATCGCAAAAACGTTCATGCATTGACAAGTGGCGCATATTTAATTCTCTTAATACTCGTTTCCCCTAGCCTCTGTACCCTGTTCTCCTCGTAATCAGCATAGTTTCCTTCAAAGAAAAAGCATTTGCTATCACCCTCGAACGCCAAAATATGAGTTGCAATCCTATCCAAAAAGTATCGGTCGTGCGAAACCACCATGGCACATCCAGCAAAATTGAGGAGCGCCTCTTCCAAAGATCGAAGCGTCTCGACATCGAGATCATTCGTCGGCTCGTCCAAAATTATCAGATTTGCTCCGGACTTCAACAATTTTGCCAGCTGCACGCGATTACGCTCTCCTCCACTCAAATTCGCCACCTTTTGCTGCTGTTGGGCCGATTTGAACCCGAACCACGAGACGTAGGCCCGGCTGTTGACGTATTGGCCTCCGAGTTCGATCTCGTCCATATTGCCGGAAATTTCTTCGAATACGTTTTTTGTCGGGTCGAGTTCTTCCATTCGCTCTTGTCCCACGCCAATCATGGAGACGGTTTCTCCGATTTTAATGGTGCCGGCGTCGGGTTTGTCTTTTCCCATGAGCATTTTGATCAGGGTGCTGTGTGGGGGGAGTGAACGGAAATGGGAAAAGGAATCATTAACATTTATTTGTGAAAATGGAATCGTTGCGATATTGTTTTCAGTTACAGACCTCTTTCCAGCACCTGAAGGAGGGGATCGGAGCATTTACGCCAAAATGGAATATGAATCGCAGTGTGACTAAAAAATCAAAGGCATGAGTAGTTGATGGATTTTTGACAACTTACCGTTAGGACCTGAATGATGAAACGAAAAATACACAGAAATTTGCAGAGTGTTAATGTACATGAAATCGTAAAACCTTCAACAATGCACAATAAGCTCGCCACTCAGAGAGAAGATTGTTTGTTTCATTGCACCCAACATCTGAATGAGCTCATCCAAGACGCAGCCCACGCTAATAAGTCACCCTAGGAATCACGGCTGACAAGCAGATGTAGACAAAAGGTGCATCCAAATCCCTGTGCAAGAGTCTTCTTTTTCTTCATCGCGAGCAAGCCTTCGCATCAATCGATCGCGAAAAACATCAAGAATACTCACCGATGACCCCAACTATCCCAGCCTTGGGCAAGCTAAACTCCAAGTCATCGATCAACATCCTATCCCCAAACGACTTCCTGACACCATGGACATCAACAACCACGTCTCCGAGCCGAGGTCCCGGCGGAATGTAGATCTGTCCTTCCGTCCTCATTTCCTTCGGAGCCGCCGCCAACAGCAATTCATCGTACCTCTTCAAACGTGCTTTGCTTTTGGTTCCTTTTGCCTTCGGGTTGGATCGCACCCATTCCAATTCCGCGGCCACTGCCTTGGCGGCGGCGCTTTGACTTTTCTTCTCTTCTTCTAGGCGTTTGTTTTTGGCTTCTAGCCATTGAGAGTAGTTGCCCTCGAAGGGGATTCCTTGTCCACGATCGAGTTCGAGGATCCACTGGACGGTCATGATTCGGTGCGTAATAGTTTCGAATTTTGTCGGTATCGTTCACATTTTTGAAATTGCGTCATGGCTCATTTGTTTGTAGAATGTAGGAAGAACGACTTACCTGGGCAACATTCTCCAAGAAGTAGCGGTCGTGAGTAATGCAAACGACAGTTCCCTGGAATTGATCGAGGAATTGCTCCAACCACGAGATGCTCTCTGCATCAAGGTGGTTCGTTGGCTGTTGATTTTCCGTCGGGAGCAGAACGCGCAACACGCAAAAGAGAGTTTCAGAAGGAGATGACCAATAAAATGAATCAGATCTGACCGTTTTGCGAAAATTCACCCAACACGCAAACGGAAATTTCAAGAATTACCGAGAACAACAACAACAACAAAAAGTAAAACGAACCTCATCCAAAAGCAACATGTCATGACTCCCCAACAACAACTGACACAACGAAACCCTCCTCTTCTCCCCTCCGCTCAAAACAGCCGTCTTCGCATCCCCGGGCGGGACCCTCAAGGAATCCATCGCCCTCTCCACCATCCGGTCCAACTCCCACAAATTCTCCGCCTCGATCTTATTCCCGATGACCTCCAATTGATTCATCGCACTCGCCATTTCCTCGTTGGTGATATCCGGATTCGCCATGGACATGCTGAGCTCATTGTACTTATCGAGCACGGCGCGCGAAGAGGCCACGGCGCTATCGATGCACTCCTGCACCGTGTCGTACTCCAAAACGGGTTCCTGGGGGAGGTATCCTATGCTCGCCCCGGGGAGGGGTCGGGCGATCCCGTCGAATTCCGTTTCGACTCCCGCCATGATTTTCAACAACGTGGACTTTCCGCTCCCGTTGAGGCCCACGACGCCGATTTTGGCGCCGGGATAGAAGGAGAGATTGATGTTTTTGAGAATGTCCTTGCTTTTGTCGGGGAGGGTTTTGGACAGGCCGACGAGCGTGAACATGAATTGACGCGTGGCTGCGTCGAAGCGCGCTTCTTTGACGGAGGCTTTTTCTTGGTTCTGCTGCTGTTGCTTTTTGGAAGAGGAGTAATTCGGGTTGGGGCGGGGGGTGGAGCCTTTGCGTTTTTTGCCGAACAGGGTTGTGGACGTGGACGTAGTCGGTCGATGAGTGGAGGCGCGGGATGCCGATGAGAAGGCGCGTGGCGTGAATGCGTGGGTTGTGGCGGAAAGATTGTCGATGCCGTTGTCGAAAGACGACAGAAGGAGCACGGCGAGAGCGGCCTTGGAAGCAAGCCTCGACTTGGAAAGACGTGGGGCCATGATGATGATGAATAATTTCAAGTTGTTATTTGTGTTTTCTTATTTTTTTCTCACCAATGGTGAGTAGTGTTGACAACTTTTTTTTATTTTTTAAAGCCGGATGATAAGGGGGACATGTAGTACGTCAGCGGAGTGTATAAAATGTGCGGCCGGTAGGCCGGCCGGCAGTTGGGACAAACAACCACCCCGGTGGGTGTCAATCATCGAAGGTGGATGGAAAAAATCTTTTGATGTTATTATTTTTTATACATATTACATATTTCGTTTTCGAGAGTTCTAGTAT
>JALLPE010001561.1:0-15886 GCA_036940025.1 Conticribra weissflogii
TCTTTATCTCTTTATCTCTTTATCTCTTTATCTCTTTATCTCTTTATCTCTTTATCTCTTTATTTCTTAATCTCTTTTTCTTTTTATCTCTTTTTCTAATTATATATTTTTTCTTTATCCCTTTTTCTATTTATATTTTTTCTTTCTCAATTAATATCTTTCTCTCTTTTTCTCCTCAAATCTTCATCCTTTCTCCCCATTCTCTCTTTCTCTTTTTCTTCACATCTCTAGCTCTCTCTTTCTCTGGTTTTCTAGGTCTCTGATTCTCTAGATCTCTACTTTTTGGTTCCCTCTTCTCTAGTTCAACAGTAATCTCTTTCTCGCTTTCTTGTTATTTCAATATCTCTCTACCTCTCTCCAGTGAATCACATTGTTTTATGACAAGTATAATATATTATATGAAGAATGAAGACATGAGAGCAAAGAGTGCATCAAAGTGATAATGGAACAATATCTTTGTACACTTAAAATTATTTTTGGCACTGATGACCAGATTGCTACCGTAATCTGGAACTTGGGCATTCTTACCGAATGACCACTATCAGGATGTCCATGAAAGGACCATCCGTAATCATGTCAAAGGACAATAGTCCTCTTCCAGAAGTTTTGTCACGCGGATGCAATGACCCTCTCATCTGTATTATGATTACCCCCTATTTTGCACTCCTTCAACAGCAGCTACAAATGTATTTCTCAAAAAGTTTTGTAAATATAATTAGTTTTTACCGTTGAAAAATACGAAGACCAAAAAAATAGGATAGCACCGCAAAACTTAATAATCCCCTCAGGTTAACAAGACTATTAACTATTAATCATCCATTTTCGTGCCATCGCCATGTAAAAATGTGATTAAAAATATGAAGATTTTCCCCATTATCAACAGCAACAGCGTTAAAATAGTCGAAATTAATTGAGGGAAGAATTCACGATGTTGTGGCAAAGCGCAACAAAACCACGAGTCCCCGAAAATGTCTAGTGTCGCGGTCCCTTCAACAAAATCAATGATTGGATTGACTAATAATACTTTTGACAAAAGACAATGGTTCCTTTCAAGTTGTCAAAAATTCCCGCTTATCACAAAATGAGAAATGCTAATATACACGTACCTGAATGAGTACACTACTTCATGCTACTTCCTTACAACGATTCAAATTTTTAAACGTGATTCAGCTTTTGCTCAACTCATATCCTTCTTAGTAAATTCCCATGTGACATGTTTACCAAAAGTCCAGTAATTTGCAGGTTAAGATTTGCAGACTCTAAAGCAGTGAATTCTGTAACAACAAATTCTGAAAATGTTGTGTTTCAGTTTTTTGGAACTTTTGACCCAAAGTAAATGTTTGTTTTTTGAAATCCTCATGAAATTTGCCATCTACAAAAGATTTCAAAAGTGTAAAATATTAAGGAAAAAAGGTCTACAGATGTGGTAAGTATTAAATATGGTATTGAATTCATTGTTTTGGGTGATTCAAAAGGGATTTATGGAATTGTAGCATGCTACTTGAAACCCCAAATCAATTTTTGTTGTTGAAAGAACAGTGGAAGTTTTAGTCTTGTTTCAAAGTAGTACACTGAGATCAATAGAAAAAATATCCTGATGTAGCTAAATAATATATATGATTTGCCTTTGAAAGATGAACCCATTTTTTTAAAATGAAAGCTAGAAGTGTTCAATAATGTAATCAATTGATCATTTTCAAAATATATATTGGAATCAGTTCAATTGAAAATATAACAAAATCAAGTCATTTCTTACCAGTCATTCTGAAGATCATATCTTGAAAATTACTGGACTTCTTACAAACATAGCATGTGGTAATTGAACTGTAGAATATGGTGAGCCTGTTGTTGGCAGCGCAAATGAAATGGGCTGAGTCCAAGGAGAAACATTTTGGGGGAAAATGAATCAAATTATTTAACTCTTATAAACAAATAAATCATTTTCCTAAAGTCTCATCCTCTTGAACACACTATTCATTCAAAAATTGTCTCCAAAAAGTGAACTCAAGAGGACAAGTTTTTGTCTCCAGAGGAAAAGTTTTTGAATATCATCAAACCCATAACCTAAAATTTTTTTCTCTGACACATGCTTTTAAACCAAAATAGGAATTTCCAAAAAAGATTTTTATGGTCAAAAATTCTTAACAAAATCATAATCCCCAAATAATGATTCATTTTTTCATATGTTTTTCCTAAAACCAAGAGATGAGGTGAGTGATGAATGTGATGTATTGAAAATCAAAAGGTCATCCTCTAGATGATGAGTTGTTTGACTGTTTTTGACACTTTTCTCTAGAAGATGAGTTTTTTGTATACAGGTTAATTAAAGATAGCAGTTTTCAACAATTTTATTGATTGGTTCTAAAAATCATAGTAGACTTGAATTTTGGAATCAGTACAAAAAACAAAAAAAGAAATACCAAAAAACAAAAAAAGACAAAACAAAATTGCACAACCTAATTTTGGTACACCAACCATTCAATGATCCCTTTGGAGAGCTGCTTTGATCATAAGTGCCATGAATTTATTGGTGTCTGTGTAATAGATTAACCACTTACTTGATCTCAAGACATCAAAACTTAATAGACTTATGAACAACAGTTTATGTCATTGAATTCAATGGTACTGACAGGTGGACCAAAAATAGGATGGAAAACACTGAAAAAGGTAGTACTATTCTAGTATGAACTTGAGTCATGAAGGTATTGTTTTTCTTTTACCTCCAAAGACCTGCTCCTACATGTTGCTATATTATGCAATTTGGCATAGTGATAGATAAGATTTGGAAGTATGCAAACTAAGTCCTTAACTAAGATATTACAGAACCTCAGAGATGAGATATGTAACTTCCCCAAGAAGCTCAGTGCTCCCAAGGAGGTGTGGTGGGTAAAACAAAAATTAACTAGAGCCCTTAGGCAAAAGCACTTAACGCAATCAGGATCAGAAGTTTATGAGCTCTATTGATTGCATGAATCCTATATCCCACTTATCTTAAGTTGCTACATGTACTATGGGGTATAGCACAACTATGTATTACCTGTGTAAGAGATATGTGAATTCAATTTCCATTCAGCCTGACCTTCTTCTGTCTAAAGTTTTCCTCATACTTCAGAAAAACCTGTGTTATGCATCAATCCTGTTGCTGCATTATTCTATTTGGTATACTATAAATTTGATTTGGAAGTATGACAACTAAGTCCTTAAGTAAGTAGTTGCAGAATATGATGAATGAGATTTGTGACCACCTCAAAAAACAAGAAACTCCCACCATTGAGGACAGAAAATGTGCATTGTTGGCATTAAAAGATGAGCAGTGCAGGATTTACACACATATATATGTATAATTGTCTCATGTGGCTCAGGTGGTTGGGTGGATCATGGTTGAGGAGGAGATAGGATCAGTTTGCAGGAGATACCTTTTCAAAAGAAGGTACTTCAAATTTTCCCCTGTTGCTCAGGTGTCATAGAAATTCTTCCTGAGACTAAAGGTGATATCTCTCTTATGTGCCTCATTAATACCACAAGGAATAGGTTTTGATGTCTCGTGTCCATGCTCCTGTGTTGTGGTTCTGACAACCAAAGTTGCTGAGGGATTCTGCTTTGATGACCCCAGTGCCGTGTCAAGTCAAGTCCAAATAGGAGGCAATTCTCCATGAGAGATACCTTTGAGTTTCTTTGCATATGCATGGAATTTCTTCTTGTTGCATTTACATGTTGATTTCTAGTGCTTGTGAAGAGGTGTACTTGGAAGGAGCACTGTGCCAAATGCAGGGAGATCAAGTTGTTGTAGGGTTAGGTCAAGGATTCCTTTGATGTAGTGGATTTCCTGTTCTTATCCCCAGCTGTGTGGAAAGGGAAGGATTGGCTACCTCCTTGGTTACTGGCAAAAGGATGCCATTGAGGCATGCAAAGTCCATGTATGAGACAAGGAATATTTGATTGCCCCAAACTTTATTAAGGAGAAGCTTTTAGAGATTGGTCACTTAGGGTTATGATGGTCTTGAAAAGGAATGGGGTCAGATGGTCAATATAATTGTATCCAGAAACAAAGTGAAGATGTGGCATTTGAAGACCAAATTGGCACAGATGGGAAATCCTGTGGATGGAACTTTGTCTGTATTTAGAGTGACTGTAGTGTCAACCTTCATCTGTTTGTTGGAAGACTTTCCCTGTAGCGATTTCATGTCATGCACAAGCAATAATGCTGTGGTGGTGTTATTGCACAAGAATGAGGATCAATGCAAATATATTGTAATCAGTCTGTTCCCTGCAGTGGGCAAACTTCTGGACTCCTTTTTCACAAAATAGTCATGCGCAAGGTATCCCTATGAAATATGAAAGAATGCTGATATTGGGAGGTCATTTAGTGTTCCTGAAGATAAAGTCCCACTGTTGGTGAACATGTTTGTGATATTGCCAATTGCATAGTTGAGATGTAGGAGGTGTTGTGCTATGCAGTCCATCTTGCTGAGTTAGTTGGAAAATTTGGTTGGTGTTGGCAGGTGGATGCTCCCTGTGGTTTCATTGTGGGAAGCAAAAATGATGATAAATCATGCAAAATATACAATGCAACTCTGATTGTGAGAGCAAGGAGCTGGTCTTGGTGGAGAGGCTCCCTTCTGAGAGTACTTTGTCTGCTGGCTGAGTAAGTATAACATGGGGGACTCTTATGCAATTTGTGAACATCTAAATGGGATTCGACTATTTTGGAATGCTAAAAGTCTTCTTTGATGGACAATGGTTTGAGCAAAAGACAAATTGATTTTTTTCCCTAGTAGTGGGAGGAAGTGGTCAGATGTAAACTTAGAGACAAGATCATTGACCATTGTGTTGACAATCAGAGAGAGGGAATGATCTAGGAAGCCAAAATTACCAAACTTAATCTTTAAATTGTGCTCTGCACAATTTTTTGTGGGTGATGAGACAATGGAGAAACAGGAAAAAATGTCCATTTGATGTAAGATTCAAAATTTCTTAATTCTTTAGACAAGTGCGAATTCAATACAGCTTTCGGACACTTTTTATGTGACAACCCACTCACGACGGAAAAGAGAAATAAGACATCGCTTCCCTTCAAGTTTCACGAAGAAAGTCCTCCAACTCTATACGAAATCTAAAGCATGGAAATTGCTGGTAAGATACTTTTTCATAGCAAATATACATTTGATAGTTCAAGGTCAATAAGCGATCCGCGCTTTCATGAGACAAAGTTCGCGAAAAGTTCAATATCATTATGTGTGACCGACAAAAAATTATGTACCGAGTATAGAACGTCTTACCCACACAAAGAGAGCCAGTAGTTCAAGTTATTCATTTTAGATTGAGTCACGGACGTGAAAATTTACGTCAACACTTGATTTCAATAGAATCCGATATTTTTGCAACAACAAAATCGCGACAATGAAACAAAACCACAGAACCCCAACATCTGAAATCTGTATCTGAACAACATTAAAAAAAAATAGAAGGGTATTATCTTACTCAAAAATGATTGATTTTTGAGATCGGGCGGGTCGTTATCTGTCACATGCGTGACGCGAATCGTCCTCGCGACACGGACTTTACGATGAAGAGTTTCACCTCTATCTTTTCCTTTTGGTCGGGCTAATAGTAGGATAGGTACGACTCAAATCATATTATACATTACGTAGTCATTTAACTTTATCATGTATCCTCCATAGTGTGGGTTTTGGCCGACGAACCATAATATTGACTCATTATTATTTTTTCACATTGATTGGAACCAACAACCTTCACTATTCACTATCTCAACTCTCAACACACAACACACATCAAAGCCATGAATTCCGTCAATAATCAAGAATCTCCATGTCCTCTTAACCCCCCTGACTCGAAGGTCTCTGAAGAAGATGTCACAAACAAGCCTCCCAAGTTCGCACCCACCTGGCGCTTTTCCAAGGTTGCACTTGATGTCGCGAGCCCAGGAATCAAGCGAAAATGGGACCAGATGATCAACAAGATCAAGATCTCGGGCATTAAACAGGAAAATGATCCATTCTTGTTTTATTCCATCGATGCCAGCAAAAGGAACAGCGAGGAAGAAATCGTTCCATCTGAGGTCCGCAAGACAAGGCTTTCGACCGAGAGACATAGTAGCTTGATCTTAGAGGGGCAGTTGGACGATGATAGCGATAGTGATAGCGATGGCAATGAGAATGGTTGTGGTTGTGAAGTGGATATAGCTGACTTGGGCTACGAGGATGATTTGAGCTTTTTTGAAGCGGCTGAAGAGTTGTTGGATAATATGCCGGAGACAAATTCCAACATGACTTATGGCCAACTTCGTCAAATGTTGCGCAGATGGCAAGAGTAGTTTGGAGATGTTCGAGTCTCATCTAGTTTTTATGTTTTAGGAAAGTTTTCATGTCGTGGAACGCTTTTTGATATGCCAACATGCGCCCCTTCTCTCTTTTAGGACGGAAGGAATTGTAATCTTTTTCAATTTTTCATCTCGGAACAAGCAATTTTTAAATAATCGCTAATATTGGTGAATCAGCAGTTACTTGTGTTCGGACTCGGCACCCTTTTTGCCAAGCCGTGAAATGCATTTGTTAATATACTAAGTATAGCTCAGCCTCTCTCAACGCTCACCAGGTAGATATGCGATCGAATTTCCGAATCTCTGTTGTCGTAAAAGAGTACATATCGCGAAGGAAGTGCTTTCAGCGAAGATATTATTGAAAGCACTTTTTAGATTCCAGGAAAGATGAGGAGATGCATCATACAGATCAACATGACAGAGATATCTTAGCGACATGGCGAGGATTCTTTGTGCCTAAAAAGTGTGAGCCTCTTCAACAAAGAATCCTAGCCATATTACTGCATTGCCGTATTTGACTCAAGCAATCACGCTAGGCGCCTTGCATTGAATGCATTTTGATAGTATATATCATCCTCTCTCACTTGAGACGTTTACCCTCGAAATGAAAAGGCGTTGTCATTGTAGTAATACGAAGCAATACTATTCCAATAATTGAAGAATTAGTAGGATATCTTCGGGTTCTAAACATAGAACGTCCTAAATTTTTGAAAACTTACTTGTACTAGTAAAATTCACCCGTTCTGAAATTATAATTATTTACAACTAATTTAAGGGCTCCGAGTTTTAGAACTTTCATGTTTAGAACCCTTTCTGAAAATAACAAACAATACTTACAGAAATGAAGATATGATTTGCATGATATTCATATTATCTCCGTCAACTGACGAGGATTCATCATTCCTGAGATGTTTAAGCCTCTTCTCACCGTTCGAAGTATCAGCCATTTCAGTTTATGTTCCAGCTCAAGCAAGCAAATCATCATCAAATAAATGCGACAAATAACGGAATGATTTTTTACAACATGATATTGTCCATCGATGGACACCATGGAGTACAGCACATGACACACTGCTAGCGTTGATGAACTGTTCAAAAAATTATCAGACGATGGCGGGAATTTTTCTTCGTAACAACTTTCGTCAGTGCGAGAGAGTGTAGTGGCTTTAAAAATGATGACTTCTTTCAACCTCAATGTGGCGCCGCATGTAAATTGATTGATTCCTCATAGTTTTAGATTAATTTAATGCCTAAGAGGTGAAGTATTCATTCTGCAGTGAGATACTTTTCTGGAATGATAAAATTATGGTTGTTACAACAAAGGGTTGCAATTGCTACATCTGCTTCTTTCCCAAAAGTAACTTTTGAGAAATTTGTGACAATAAATGGACTCAGACTATCTCATGGGCGACTTCCTCGAATGAACGCCTTTGATGCTTTAGATAGAAGTATACCAGCCCCGAGCAAAACCCCAAAAAGCGCAGCTGCGCGCCAGTAGTCATGTGAAGGATTTATATCTTCCTCTGCAGCAGAATTGTCAACTTTGATGCGGCACGGTGCTGTTTCAGTTTCTTCGCGAGCGTTTCCAACTTCGTCATTGACCACTTTGATGCAACTATCAGCAGACTCATCGATTTTAACACATTCGGCGGGGCCGCTGGCGTCATCTACAGCAGAATTCTCGCCGCTGGGCATTTCCGAGCTGGCCGGCGGATCAGCAAATGTCACATCTTTTTTCGTTTCGACTTTATCAACATTAGGCGATTTGTCGTTCTTATCCTTCTTTTTCTTCTTCAATTCATTACTGTCTGATGAAGTTTCCGACTCTGAGTTTTCGCGCTTCGTCTTTCCTTCCTTTATGCTTTCAGTAAAGTACTTCTCTACTTGCTCGCAAGTTAACTGTATTTGTTTCAAGGTGTCAAAATTAAAGTTGATGAAGATGGAAAAATGATATTGATGACACTTTGTGAAAAAGAACTGTGTAGTACAACTTACTCCATCGATGCTTATTTTCTGCAATTTTTCTGTATCAAAGCGAGTTGCGTCGCTTTCACGTTCAAGCTCAGCCATCTAGACGATATTGCGTTGAATATTGATTGAACAAGAAAAGGTCAGTACGAGCGACTTAGATGGAGGAAAATACTTAAAAAGTTCTTACGTGTAGCGGCGTCGCGGTTGCTCCGGGACTGAACCATATTTCCACTCTGAATCGTTTGGGGTCGTCGCTCGGCTTTTGGGTGTCTTCAAAAAGTCGAATGACGACTTGAGTCAAGTAGCACAATTCACTTGCGTTGGCCAGTATTTCTTGACCTTTCTTCGATAAGGGGCTTGGCACACTATCTTCCTTCGACGATGGGAACCTTAGCACGTTGAGCAATGTGTGGAGGTGGGACTCCGACGTAAAGTAGAGACGCGAGCGAACTCGCCTACCCATTGAATTGATCGGTAAATCAGATGAGTAATCCATATTGATTAGATATCTCATGTCAACTTGATTATCTGTTCTGGCGATTGCAAGATCGTAACTGTCAAAATTAAATTGAAGGAATAACATAAGCAGAAATGAACGAATTGAGATTTGAAATCATTTCAACATCTAAAAATCCAAACATCCGATGAAGTTTACTCACTTAATTTTTTCGAGTAGAGTTCCACACATTTTGTTCCCAATATCTCTTTTTTCTTCGGTAGTAATTCCGTACTCCTGTGGCACGACGCAATCCGCCATAGATTTTGCGAGATCGTATAACTTTTGAAGAGTTTCGGTGAGGCCCAAATGTGGATTATGGAGCATATCAAATCTGACGTTGTCGTGGACGTCAGGTACACGCGAAAGGTCAAACATATCTTTCTCTTCGTCATAAAGCTTGTTCTGCAACAGTTTCCATCGTTCTGTGAGTTCGAGCAATGTCTCGCCCTTGTACAACTTAATCCCACTAAGAGCCTCGTCGTCCTCCTCCCCTTTCAGTCCAGCGCCACCTTCGATCACATCTTCATCACCTTTTGGAAGTACGAAGTCATAGCGAGTAAAATACCCAGTGATATTCAATATGATTTCAGTTAGATGGAAAAAGAAAAAGGATTGAATCGGTTGATAAAAATGTAGAATGAAGTACTAACCAGAAACCAAGACCCCGAGCATATCATCTAATTCTTCAACGAGTTTTCCAATTGTGGAGTGTATTGCAAAAAGAGTTTTTCTCGGGTTACCGATCTCTTTCAACGCTCTGTGCAAAGATGTTAGGCGCGCTGGACCAACAAGGCTTTCACGTTCCGCTTCAGTCATTTTGTCGTAATCTGCATCCTTTTGCATATTGATGTTTATTTTTTTCTTGCAAGCAGCCAGGTCCTTCTTCACCTCCTTATTGCCAGATGGATCGAGCATGTGTTGACTATCCTTCTCTTTGTGCACAAGGGACACAAGAATAGGAGGAATCTCACCCTCGAGCTCAAGCATGCCCTTCGCAAATGCAGCTGCTGTTTTCATAACACGGCCTTCGTCGGAAGTTTTTATTTTCAAATCATGCCTGAACGTAGAATGCAGGCGAAGGATGCCCCCGCCAGGAGCATCAGGATACAATTCATTTCTGAGACGCTTGCCTAAAAATTATCAAACGTGAAGCAAAAAGAAATGAGGATTAAAGTTCATGAAAGACAACGAATCAGCGATTAAAGTGGCATACCTAAATTGATAGCCTGCTTTTCGCCTAATTTTGTCAAATCCCCACCCCATTTGACGACGAGCTGCAACTCTGAGCACTTCGTTACGTTGCCATCGGCATTGTCTTCTTCGACCCACTTTCGAGGTTTCATTTGCAATTTTCGATTCAGTCCACTAAATTTCCATCGCTGGAGAATGTCCCTTATGTGTCGAACTTTATACAAAACCTCGCGGTTTTTCTTGGCACCTTCTTGCTCCTTGTCTTTGATGACGGCCTTGACGCATTCAAGGAATTCAACCATAGGTTTTTTCGCTTTGACTTTGAGATCCTTCTTGACATCGTCAGTATGATCATGAAAGTACTTGAGAAACCTTTCTTCCGTGATGTCGCCCTTGAGCTTTTGTTTCGGTGTTCTATCTCCATGCCGGATGACTGTAAGCACACACCGTAACTCTTCTTGATGAGTAGTCTTAACCATAAGGTCTCCAGATCGGCTTTGGACATCATCATCAGTTTCAGCTAGAGATGAAGCGCCAGAAGGAACGATTGATGCTGGCTCAGTTGCAAGTCGATTAGGTACAATGTCGCGTACCGGTTTGAAGTCTTCCGGAACCTCGCAAAGTGTGTTGTTTTCAGCATCGGATGCATGCATATCCAATCCCTCATCCTCTTCGTTTGTGGCATTGGAAGCATTATCTCCCATGAGCAAACTCTTCACGCGATCTGCGATGCTAGGGCCTCGATTATGCCGTTTCTTTTTCATTTTGCCTCTGTAAATGTCTTCCACTGTGTCTTCCATCGTCGCTAGAAGAGGTGCCAATGCGGAGAACGAAATTTTGGATTTTGGCTTAACCGCTGCAAGCATGTGTTCAGTGAGAATTGTGGCGCAGTCATCGTAATACTTTCTAACAAGGCAGAGGTATCATTCATAAGGTTTCGTTTGTGAATATGGTGGATCGTTACAACTGTAGGAAACATCCGAAACGATGCTCACCTGCTATTTTTCACGAATGACCAGCCATTGACGTCACATACATACGAAACAAGAGAGTCACCCTCTTGTATACGAAGAATGTCAAAGCCACAAACTTGCTGCTTGAAAACAAGAACGATTCTGACACAAATTTTCGGAAGAAAGGTGATGTCAAAGTCAGTGTGACAAGGGTATGTAGCACATTAATGAGAAATATCAAAATATTGACGCCTTGAATAGACAAATGCAAAGGTCAAGCAGTTCATCCGTTGATTTTTATCAAATTCTAATTGTATTCAATTCTTACCGCCTTGCTATTTCTTTCTCTCTAAGCGTTAGGATAACGGGAAACCTCACTTCTTTTCCGTCGGGATTTCTCTCCTGAAAAGAATGATAAAACTGAGGCCATGAATGGGACAATTGGATTGATCTAATGAGTACAACATCGACTTACAACTTTACCGTCCACCGCAGGACTTTTTCTTGCTTCCGCGTGTCCATAATCGGGCCCGACTGTGTGGCAAAACAAAGCAGATGGTTACAACATGATGACACAAAAAAGTGCTCTACTCAGTTTCGCTCAACAAAAAACCAAACCAGAATTAGCGTACCTGTATACATCTTCACGTCGGTTCCCTGGGTCTCGATGAATTCTTCGTAAATGTAGCTGCCATCACGTCGAATTTCATTGATTTCGGGATAAAACTCGGAAGAACGATCGCCGACCTTCCGAAATAATTTTTTGCAACCACCACCTGCTGAACTTGGGTAGTAGATTGCTGTACAATTGCAGCATGAAAAAGTATACGACGCAATGTACATGATTTAGAAAAGTGCATCAAATCATTTGAAATGGCTGCAACGAAAGTCACGCAGTACGTGTGGCATTATCCCACCGAGATAACAGAAATTGTAAATGACGATACACTCACCTATGTTGTGATCGTCTGCATCCACAGGCTTTTCCACGAATGGTTTGTTTATAATCACGCCATTCACTTCGATGTGATCGTCATGCTCCTCGATCTCGGGATCCTCTTTGCACCCATTACCATCCATACCTCCGTTATCACCGTCTCCCTCCGGCCTACGTCCATCCCCAGTTCCTGTAGAAACATATCCATCGCGAGACATGAAAACATGTCTCGGAACATCGATTCCCGATTCCTCCAACAAATCGTAAACCCGCCTCCGATCCATCAAAATTCTCTGCATCTTCAAATCGTTCAGCAAATAGGGTTTCCTCAGAGAATGATACTTCTCCGCCTTCTCCAAAGGATATCCATTCGAATAGAATGCAATTAGGACATCGCACTCGGGCCAATTTTCCACCGGTTCATTCAAAATAACATCATCCCCGAAAAAGACTGGCTCGAAAGTCTGTGCGTCCAACCGCTTGAGAATCTCGGACATGGGTTTGGATCTGGCCTTTTTGTCCATGGCACATATCCCGAGTCGGATGCGCGAGACGGTGGCGTTTGTGGTGTTTGTCGTGGTGGAGCTTCCGTTGCTGCTGGTGCGTGTCAGGGCCATTGGTTCTTGGAAGGTGGCCTTTTTGTTGAGATTGACTGACGGGGACGCGGATCCCATTGCCCCCCCGGAACCCGTGCCATTGGAATGGATTCGGATGGCTGGCGGTGGTCGCGGCGAAGAGGGAAATGGAGAGGAGAGGTAGGAAGAGCGAGGTGGAGGGGGGGCAGGAGGACGAGTCGTTGCAATGGTGCTGTCAACTGACACGTTGGCTGTCGGTAGCAATCCCAGGGTGGAGTTGGCGGATGGGGGAACGGGTATACCCGCGACATTGGTGGCATTCGCGAGTTTGGTATTATTCATGTGGGGATCCTGATAGGCCATGACGGCGGTTTCCGATAAGTCTCTGGGTCCCAAATCCATGCCACTAGCTGCTCTCCCTGATATGGACGCGTTCATCGCGACAGTTGGCGGAAATGGATCTCCTAAAGACGAACAAACCGACGATGCTTCCCAAGGTTGAAAATGCGCTGGGGTCGCCGCGCCGGAATCCTCCGTGACCAAAACTTGAGATGGCATGGCTGGAAAAGCATCGGCATCACCGTTCCCATTGTTCGCCATGCCCGAAGCGTTGCCCACTGCTCCTCTGTACAAATCCTTCAAACCGCTTTCGCTGCTGCTTCTGCTCAAAGTGCTCGACATTTCCACTATTCCGGCACATGCGTTGTAAAGTCCACCACCACTCATTATGCTATTGCTTACCCCGTTGTTGTTGTTGAGTCCATATTGTTGTTGCTCTTGCTGTTGCTGTTGCTGTTGCTGTTGTTGATGATGATTCTGCCCACTGCCATACGTACCAGTATGAGCCACTGTGGTATAAGTGTGGGTCCTCTTTTCCCAAACTCGATTGTTCTTTGCCAACGCCTCCGCCGTCAACTTTACTTCCGCGGCGGCTACCTCGGCGTTTGCATCTTCACTTGCACTTGCACCCATAGTTGTATTCTCGTGAATGACGCCGCCAGAATCTCCTACTGCCTCGTCTGTCGCCCCCCCGTCTATGGCCACGACTGTGGAAGGAACAGGTGGATTATGAATCACGTGGTTGATACGGGCGATGCCATGATTGGATGCTCGGTCGGTCCCCGCGGAGTTGACGGATGAATTTCCGTCGATTTCTGTGCTATTTCTGGTGGTGTAATTAGTATTCACGTGTTTAGTGTTGTTTGATGTATTGTCCCTGCCACAATTAGGTGAATGGGATGATTCCATTGTTTATGTCGTGTTGTGCTTTGCGCTGTGATTGTTTGTATTTCAGTTTTGTCGAAGGTATTCCAATTATTATCAACTTTTTTAGTGATAGGCAGTCTGGAAGATGAAAGATAAATGAATATTGTGTCGGATGTAGCTGCGCTTGCTACTATCAGGAATGAGATGATGTATGTTGTCCGCCTGTTGATGATTCCTTCGCCGTTGCAATGCTGGTAAAAGCTATGGCAATCCTACTAAGTAAGTGACTAAGCAAAAAGAAAATGAAGTAAAAGATGAGATGATATGGTATAATTATCAAGACTGGTAAAACATGGTCAAGGAAAAAAGTGTACATTCGATTACTTACGAAACAATCAATGTTGAAGAATAAAACTCATGACGACGTTACCAGTGTATTCCTGATAGATTGCCAACACAACCAACTGGATCTCTCAAATAATAATGAACCATCCACTCAGCATCCGATTAGAGCCGTCGTACCAGAAAATAACTGCAAACACTGGGAGCAACACGATACACAAGGCGTTTCAAGGTACCAATGGAAGAAAATGCCATCACGACATTTCAGCCTCAAATCCCGATAGGGAATCTTCGAGATTCAGCAGAGTTCATCTCCTTCGAAAGCCATCCTCTGACAGGGATGAAGGACGTACCGAAATGTGTGCTGCGCTTCGGTATTCGGCCTAGATTGCCCTCAAATAATAATATCACTGCGGTACGAGTTCCGCGAACCCGCACAATTGATGGTGATGTGGTGGATCCAGCCCCTGGCGTTGCATGTCCATGCTATGTGTGTCTGCGTGGCGGTCAATTTGAAGGTAGTGATTGACTAAAAAATATAATATATTTAGCGAGTTCGCGACTGAGTTCGAGGTAAAGTGGGCTTGGTGGGCTTGTCTCGAAGGAACACATAAGACCGTGGGCAAATGGATGAGCATGACGACTTTATTTTGGGCCTGCAGCTTTCAACGGCTCACACAATGGTATTGTCACAAGAAAAGAAAATCTATGTTACAATTCAGAAAAAATGAGTACAATTGAATCATATTGATGAAATCAATTATTATTATCCCCATTGCTTCAAAGTACATGTTTCTCCATTTTGGGTTATGAGGTTTCAGATTTAGCAAACGTCTTTGTGGGTCTTCTTGATATAAATGGAAGTTGTTGTCCATTGAGAAATCAATGACTTCATCAACACATCAGTTGGAAAAGTAAATCCTTAATAGAACTTGTCAATAGCAACCCAAAACCAAAGAGTATGTTGTAGAACCATTTGTTGATTATCTCAAAATTGTTTTCTTCTTGACTTTCAACTTTCAACAGTCAGACCAATGATGTATGGTCCTTTGTAATGTATGCTATCAAAAAACGGCATGATTTTGTTCTCCAACATCTAGGAAAAATCAAATGAAGTCAATAATTTGAGAAGATGCTATTATTAATTATTGGTTTCTTTAATGAAAACCAAAGTGAACAACAAGTCAGGTACTGCACAGTATGGACATACCAGCAATGCAACTTCTTTTTATTCCATTGTTCAAAGTTTTGGTGGTTTTATTGGGACTTGGAAGATTTTAATTAGTGATAATTACTATTCTCTTTGGGAATTGACTTGTATCAACTATTAATGAACTTGTTGAAACAATAGTGCAACTATGATGTCCACTGTAGAGAATTTCATCATTCTTTTCTTCTCAAACATCATATTCATGGCAAAAACATTTTATTTGCACCATTGGTTTCATATCTGTTGGTGAGTTTTTCAATGCTGTTAGGATAGAATTAGAATCAATTACTTGATCAAAACTGTTGCATTCTTCAAGCAAATTTTGATTTGCAATAATTCATCAAATCATGGAATATATTTGGAATTTCTTCTCCTTTTTTGTCAAATGAAAAATGATCCAACATATTCATTGACAAAGATTTATCAAATACTTGTTGCACGTTGAGTGTCATTTCTTCCATCACTTTGCAAGGACTATGCAAGTTTTCCATTGCCTTTGGAAAGATTTGGATCCAAATATGTCCAAAAATATATTAAAGTTCAAGCTAATGTTAGGTAACAATGAAATCATCAAATTGTGGAATATTTTTGAAGTATCTATTTCGTTTTTGTGAATGAGGAAAATGGTAGTGGAATCATTGGAAAACCTTATAGAGTAATTG
>JALLPE010001562.1:0-11548 GCA_036940025.1 Conticribra weissflogii
CTTTGTGATGCAATCACAAAGCTACATGGTGGCTTTATGGAGGAAGGGGGCTTGGAAGTGTTCATTTCTCTTGCTTTGGACTCCTATGAAAAGGTGGTAGAGGAAGGCTAGATTTGCACAGACTGTAAGTCCTGTGGTATGGTTGATATCCATGTTGATTTTTGCAGTGGTATTGACCTTGTTGAGGTTTTCTGAGGACACTGGAGAAGGAGTTCTACTTCCCTGATCATGGCAAAGGAGGTGGATGTTGTGCTATTAAAAGATGGTGGGACAAGTGCTAAGGCATTTAACCTGTCCCTATCCTGACCATTGGTGAAAGAAATAGTCCCTGGTGGCATAATTAACTTTCAGCCAGGCGTCCCTTGAAAATTGTGCTCACATTTGAAGACCAAGATCTATTCCTGGAGATTTATTCATGTTCCCTGACAACTTTATTGAGGAAATTGGAAATACAATTGGAAAGGAAGGTGATCTGTTATTGTCCATTTTCCATTGCGCAAAGCTCAGTTGCGGATTCTATGAGATTTGGTGGCAGATTGTTGGGGAGCCTAGGTTGTAGGATGCAAATAGGAGGCAGTACCTTACAAGGCAATTATCTGCTTGGGTGTACTTGGCAGTTGATGGTTGGAGTGGATGTGGGGGCAGGTGTTTTTTGGCCATTTCATCCATGAGTGCAGAGGCATTGTCATTTATGGTCTTTTTGGTGAGATCTACTGGGATTGGGTAGTTTTGTTCCTTTCTTGAATCATTGCACATTCCAACTTTAATGCCTCAATGTGTTCCTTGAAATTTCCTTGTTGTTTTGGAGATTCCCATAAGAATACCCATGGCTGATGTTTTCCAAGTCTAATCTTTGGTGATTTTTGGTAGGAGTGGCTGGTCACATTGGATTGAAATAGTTTCTCCTACAGGTCCACAGACTGTACCAGGATGGACATCAACAAAAAGTTGCCAGAGGAGGCTGAAATGTGGTCAAAGATGTCCACAGTTTGGTCATTGATGGGTCCCCAGACCACAAAGCAGCCAAATAGGATTGGGAAACAAGTTGGAATTTAGACCGAATTAAATGTTGGGTCCTCAGAGGTATTGGGAGGTAGGAGGTTCTGGAGCTCTGGTACCTTGGTTGCATCAAATTTCTTCCCATTTAGGAAACAACCACAACCCATGGAGTTTGGTACAACCACAAGGAGGTTCCCTAGGATCACTGCTTATTGTATGCTAGAGCCAGGGCAGATGGATCGTTTGAGGTTGTTCCAAGGATGGATTTGGGGTCTTTGGGGAGGTCAATGATGGTGGAGAGGAGTAGGGGTTGGACTCTGAGCCTGGTAGTGACAAAGAGGATACTGGCAAAATTATTCTGAGGTCTTAGACTCCCATTGTCCCCATCTGCAAGTACTGCAATGAACTTTTTGAACTTTGTGTCATGCAATTTATGAGCTACCCTGGAGGTAGTGATGCAAACGCCCTCCTTGTCGGAGACAAATGTTGCCAGGGACAGGGTAGTGATAGATGAAACTATGAATAGGAGTATCATTCAGGCAAGTTGTGAAATTAGAAGGTGTTGTAACAAGCACCAAAGTAGAGATTGCCAAGGGCAATACAGAGGCATATGCCTCAGACACATGGATAGAGATTGCTGAGGGCAACAGTGGGTCAAATTTGTCAGGAGCAAGAGACTTACTAACAAAAGAGTTATTGGGCAGGGTCAAAATTGTGCCAAGAAATAGAAACTGTGTGAGGTCAAAATTGTGTGAGGCAATAGAAACAGCCAATGTGGTTGGATTGGAACAAACATACCAGAAGCCATGGTGAAAGAGAGACTCAATAGGGGGTACAAAAGGAGAAGGATTGAAAAACAAAACTAGACCCCTAAGGTGTTGAATTGATCAACTAGAAATGACTTTCAGAATTTTATGAGTTTTTTTGGCAGAGAGATCCTGCTTCCCACTTGCCTAAGGCGCTATGTGACAAGGCAACAATGGGCAAACATGTTGGGATATGTTTGTTCTGTCTGTCCATAGTCAATGCAGTCTGGTTTACGTCTGCCTTCAAAATTTACAATTGTAAGTCTAGAGTCAATTCACAAATTGAATAAAATCATACATTTTACTCCTCACCTCATTCGTCTTTTTCTGTCTCCCTTTCTATCCTGCTGTTAGGAGAATGAAATGAGTTAGGAAAGGGTAAATTTTTGTACAAAGTATGAGCAATTCAAAGAGAGAAAGATCCAGATGTCAGTATATTTGGGCAGAAACAAGAGAAGTACACAGAAAAATTTATCAACACCATCACTGTTGCTTTCTCCAACTTCTTTGTCAACAATCTCCCAAATGCTACTATCAAACAAATAAAAGGATAGATTTGTTGGGAAACAAGTGGAGAGAAGTCAGAGCAGATGGAATGAAGGTGAAAATAAAATACTTAATGTAAGATAATCTTCCATCCCTCCCCATTCCTGTCATTTTCTGTCTACAGAGTCACCCAGCTGTTGAGTGATGATATTTCCATGCAAAGGGTGGAATCATGTTGCACTGCTTGGGTAATCACAGAGTAATACAACCATTGATGGCTGTCAGAATGGAAGAGGAGACAACAAAACTCACCTTTTCAAATGAATTTTCCTTTTACAATCCCATTGTCTATGAGCCATCCCCATGTTGCTTCAAAGTGAATATGAGATCAGAAAGGAATACTGTCTAGTGACATTATAATAGTTTTGCAATGGAAAAAGAAACCAAGAAAATAGCAATAACCTTACCACAGTGCCAAAATATTTCTGTTCTTGTCCACAGAATAGACTAATGAACCAGAGGATTGACAATTCCTATGATTGGATTG
Source organism: Conticribra weissflogii (assembly GCA_036940025.1). Lineage (NCBI taxonomy): Eukaryota > Bacillariophyta > Thalassiosirophyceae > Thalassiosirales > Thalassiosiraceae > Conticribra > Conticribra weissflogii. The sequence continues at coordinate 2,839 of JALLPE010001562.1, forward strand.
AGTTAAAAAAGAAATCATGAGACAGGACAGTGGACTGCTCTGTCATGACATGCTTGTTGCTTGATGTCACTCAATAATACAAATGGATGAAAAATGAAAGCTATATTTATTACCAATACAATGCCACAGTATTGTAGGTGAAATGATTACCAAGACTATCATACAGTGAAGCCAAATTAACAAAATGCAAATACTCCACCCTTTCAAGCTAAAATTGACACAACTAATTTGTTTTGGTCATTTAGATTTTTCTTTACCTGCCACTGAATTAATCTAAAAAGCCAAAATTAGGTATAACATCACTTTTCACCAAAAAAGTTTTGTTACTTCAACAATTGTTCACTTAATAAATTAGTTTGCAAAAAAAAATGTTCACAATCTGAAACTACATAAAATTTGATTATCCTATTTTTTGTTCTAATGTTTTGGAACTAAAGTTTGAAAAACATTAATTCTTATTTGTAAATGTCACAGTCTCCCAAGGATTAAAAAGGATTTTTTGAAATAATTGAAGGATTTGTAGCATATATTCCAATGATTTCATCATCAATTTGATACAGACATTTTTAATGGATTATCTCAGAGTGAAACTGTTGTCATTGATTATCAATTTCACTTGATTGAGGAACATTTCATTCTAATAAGAAGATTGTCAGCAATAAGTAAAAAGGTATAATATAAATCCTAATGGTTATAAAAATGATTAACATTAGTGAAACTATATTTTTTCACAGAAAAACGCCATAAACTCAAACAGTTATCAAGACTTGGAAAGATTGATACAACCAATGATCCACATGACTCAAAAGGTCTGATTACATTTCTTTGATTGAATATTTGAATAACTCAAGAACTACTCATCTGATTCTGTAGTGACTTAGCAATGCTAAAAGTATCAAATCTCCTGCAGGGGAAATGAAAAGAGATCTAAAAATGATTCTAGGAAAGTTGTCAATCAATTGAAAGCCAGGTTGAATTTGTATTTTAATTTAAACTAGTTTGACTAAAAAATTGGCTTAATTAAAATTGGAAAGTTCTTTTTGAACAGTTTTTATAATTCTTGATTATATAATCCTACATTACAAAAATTTCCTATTTGCACAAATAAACAAAATTCTTCACTACACATCTTGTGTGATAATTCCAAGCTAGATTGCATTTTTCCATGACAGAACAAAGTTTAGCTCTATTTTGAGGTAATTTACAGCTTATTGTAGGGTGAACTGGAAATATTTTCAATTTTTTTTTTGTTTTGGTAAAATATTTTAATTGAGAATCTTTTGACTGACCAAATTTCAAACTGAATCCCAAATGTATTTGATTACTGGCTACTCACCTTAGTCACTTCTTTTACATGCATGTTTCAATACTAATTTTTGTCCTTTCATGACAGATATATGCAGTTGCAAAAGAATAATCCTAATTTCATCAAAATTAACATAAAGTGGAAAGAATGCTTGTCTCATGGCTATTCAACACAATTATGTTTTGTTTAATTAGTTCCAAAACTTCTGATATCCCCCTTTTCCCAGCACTCCCTCCACTGGCCAATGATAATGCTGATGGCAAGAATGTTGGTGATGTAAATGATGATAACCAAGATGATGTCAATGACAATGACAGTGGTAATTTCCCAAATTAAATCATAGTTGATGGGGATAACCAAGCAAAGGAGACTGTACACATTGCCACCCTCAAGTCCATCTAAATTTCTCAATGATTGAGCAGACAACAAATGAAAACAATAAGCCAAATTGATATTTCCTTTTTTGCAATCAATCATTTTTGACAATTATGCCACAGAGGCTTTCCATCACATCTTGCAAATGAGTGGAAAATGTCAAATTGTGCACTGCTATTATACCATCTATATACAAATTGCTAAATTGAGGTTTATGAGATAAAAACAAATAAAAATGAGCAGAAAAGCTAAGAGAATGTGAAAATTTCATCCATTTTTCATTTTTGACGTCATGAATTCTAATTATTTTTTCTTGCAATATCTTGTTTTTTGTTTTAAGATGAAGCAGCAAGACTGCTTTCATCTGATAACTCAAATACTTAATCAACCAATATTTGCGTTTGAGCATATTTGCTGAAGGAAGTGCTGCCTCAACAAGGAAAGAGCCAAACTATTTCCAGAAACACTGTTGATGACTATCCAAGCCTTGAATCAATATGAAAAATTGACATATCCATTGCTGATTTTGTTCACAGCGCTTATTGCCATTCTGAATCACCAACAACAGTAAATTTGAGGAAAATGAGGGGTGCAAAGCATGATCCATACACCTATGTTACACCCTCATGTGTTCCTATTTCCAGGCCATTCCTTGACATTAATATTCAAAACCACATGAAATGGTCTGTTGCTTGCAACGCAATAATTTTTGACACCACATTTCCTGGTGATAAGGGTATAATTGGCAAGCAACCAGTGATCAACATTTTATCATCTTTTGCCTATGAACCTCCTTTACTATAATGTTGATTTGTCTGTGTTCGTTTCTGAAGGATGGTGAAAGATAAGTTTAATATCGCCTCACAATATATTCACACTGGGGAGAAAAACGATCAAATTTTTGGACCTGGCTACTGCTAATGAAGCAGGGAATGCTCAAAAGGGTGCAGAAGTAATCAGGGAAAATTACCAAAGATTACATTTTTCCATGCAGTCAAAAATGTTGCTTCACTTATCTAGTGACATCATTAATAAGGAACCACTGCTACAGGCAATTTTTTCATGGATTGTGAGTTCTTATTTGTACATTATGTTCATCACACTGAATCCTCAAACATTTTCAAAGATAAATTTTTAGATGAAAAATATATTTGCATCCACTTGGAATTCAATGAATGAAGGTCTCAGAAATATTTGATTGTGCTGTCTAACTTTCTTTGCTTTAAGAGAATCAAGCAGTGGCATCGGTGCTTTTGAAGGAAATTGTAAGATTTTCTTGTTTTATTTTTGCAGAGAATTTTATCCTGTCATGTGTATTCTGCTTGCTAAAAGGGGTTGCCAGCAATCAACAAATTTAGATCATACTTCCTCCAAGGTGACTATATCATAATGGCAAGAACAAAGTTTTTGATGGCACTCTGCCTTTTCATGATTTCCTGCATGAGTCTAAAAAAGGTTCATTCTTAATGACTCTGTTTCCAATGGAATGGACTTTGTGATGATCTGTGCCTTGATGAATGCTTCCTTCTCCTTCCTCAAATGGGATTGCATGACAATAATCCAATGGATCATCAATGGATTTAAGACAAACAAAATAAAGCAAACAAACTGCTCAGACATACCCAAAAATGCTATCCTGATCAGTACTTCAACGAAGTGCTTCATGACAATGAAATAATTTGCTATGTCTCACCACATGATGACAGAGACACACACTGAAAAATTGCTCTTGCCAACTTAATGATTTGGTTGTAATTATAGTGGTTCCATATTATGCTTTGACACCCAGATTCAGATCACGTGAACCCAATAATCAAAGGAAGACAACGGACACGCTGAACAGACTATCAATAGACAGACCACATCCACATGACACAGCCTGCCCCTTGGTGTTTGTCACGTAGCACCTTTAGTGATTGGGAAGCAGAATTGCTCCAGTAAACAACCTCATAAATTTTTGAGAGTAGTTTCTGTTAGATTGATTCATTGCCTTAGGGCTCTAGTTTTTTTTCGCTTCCTTTGGATCGCTGAGCTTCTTGGGGTGGTTCAATCTCTCTTCTGAGATCCTGTAACTGCTTACATTAGTACACAGTTGGCATGCTTCCAAAACTACCACTTTCTATCCATGCCAGCAATTGCATACAGTACTAGTACACAGGAGCATAGCCATGAGCGAGATCAAGGAATGATGTATTCCAAGTTTATAAGGAAAAAACCATTTTAAAATCATAAATTCATGTACTCCAACTAGAAATCTATTGTGTACACTCAACCAACAATGCCTACAATGTGCACTATGTTTGACTTGTTTAATTTTCTACCAATAATTAGAATACTTAAATGTATATGTATTGTGTATTAATGACCATGTGATTTTTATACATATAATTTGCATACTCCATACACATCTATTCCTTATTAATTACCATGTTGCCAGTATATCTTTAGGCATCCAAGAAACATTATCAATATCTTGAAGAAAATGACTATCCAAGGAGAAAATGAAAAAGGGGGGTTATCTCAGTCCAATATATAGAAAATATATGTCAGAAATTCTGGTATATGATTGGAATTTGACTGTTCATGTATACAAGTGGTATATGAAAGTCATAGAAACTTTGCAATATCAAAAACTATGGTATACAAGGCAGTGTATAAAAATCTGGTATGTGAGCAGTATACAACCAAATCAGCTGTAGCAGTGGGTTTGTTTTGCATCACTCCAAGCACATTCTCCTGACCCAATTACCAACCTCTTGGATGTTACCCTGCAAGCTACAAGTCCAAGAAACTTGGTATATGGCAAAGAATATGTTTCATGCCAGATATGCGACCTCAATCTTCCTCAATAAATGGCAGGAACCAGTCATATCCTGCTGGTGCTTGAATTCCTGCCAAAAGATATCAATAATGTTGGTCATGTAATAACCTGATACTTGTTCATCTTGGGAAGAAGGATGATGCAATCATTTGACCAACCTTTCAATCACAAGACAGTGTTCTCTGGTCAACTCACTTGCCACATGACACCAAATTTCAGGAAATACTGACAATTCCCAGCCAGTTCAAGCATACTCATGCTCCAGCCAAGATTTCCTTTTTGAATTGATTCTGAAAAATGATGAGTATGTCAATAATATCAGGTAATAAATAACAATAAAAAGCATCAAAATTTATGTTGACTTATCATCACTGATAAATTCTCTTCTTTGGATTTCCCAAAGACAACACTTCATTCTTTGCTTGCTATATCTCACAATGTTGAGCTCATTGAACTAAAATGTCAATTATCATTTAGAATGGGTTGACAAATCTGCAACGCATAGTCTACTTTTTGACAAGATAATATGTCTATCCATTTTGGGAATATTTGCACCTCAGTATCTCAGTGCATAAAGTGCTGGAAACACTGTCCTCAACAAACAATAGATTGCTCTCTGAAACTGAGAGTTTTCAATGTCCTTCATGGTTAATGCAACCCTGGTATTGTGTGCAAGAGTTTGAAATTTGGACAGTAGCATAAAGTTCCTGCTTCTGTCTCAGAAAACAATGCATGGCATAAAACCATGTTGCAAACCTAGTTCATACTTTTTGATGTAATCCAATTATTTTTCCATTGATTAGTACTGATGCTTGTGTGATAAATTTTTCATGGATCCTGTGACTTGCACCTGACCCAAACACAAAATATAATCTGAATGTTTTGAGGATGATAGTCTTATAAAAGTTTAGAATTCCAGTGATATGGGAAGATAAAATTTAACTGACTCATTTTGATTGGTTTGAAATTTGCCAGGTTGCTGAAGATTAAGGACAATATAGCTTGTCTTAATGGAAGCAAAATGCCCAAGGATATGTTGCACAGAGAATTTCCCCAGCCTTCTCAAAAAAAGAATACACTGTGCAGGTAGCAATAACAAGCTATTTGCTTTGGACTCTGGTGAAATCAACCTAATGCAAACACCAAGACCCGTACCCTTAATCTTACGTAGGTGCCATGCCATCCTTGTTGTGTGCAAAATCCTAAATGGGTAATTGCACCATAGGTGTTTCATATGATTCTCTAAAGCACTAAATGTAATTGTTATCCCAATTTTTTGTCAATATGTTCCGGATCAATTGTTTTGGTGACAGATAAAATGTCAGTGACTATAGAGTGGCTTAAATCTTAAATATGTTTTTGAAGTAGTTTGCTCTGGGATTAAAGGGTATGGTTGGGGGTGTGAATGTTGGAAATAGTGGATGATTCTCTAGAATTAATTATTTTGGTAGGTTTTTGGATCCTTTGGAGCTGTTTATTGGGTTGCTCCCCCCCTGGGTTTGCTAATGACCTCTGACCTGCAGCGCCACCACCTTTGGGGCAGCTGATTGGGTGTACCAGTTATTGTCAAAATATTAGACACACTAAATTGAACCCCAAGTTGGGACACTATTAGTAAATGAATAATAACTTTTAACCATGGTTTTTGACATTAATCTGAGATCATATTCAGGATTCCTGAAAAATTCTGCACACGTTGATATGTAATATGTTGGGGTCACTCTAAGTTTTGACTTAGTTATGACCACTCAAAGTCACACCATTGGTGTTCAAAAATGAAATTTGATGGGTTTGCATAATTTTTTGTGGCCTTACTGCCATTGTTGTGACCATGCACACTCAATTGTGCACATTTTGTTAGATGATCAATTTGCCAAAAAGTGAACCCTCAACAGCTGATGTTCTTACATAGGAATAGTGCATCCCTGTGGGAGTGTCCAAACTTTTGACAACAAATGACTCCACAAAAACTTGGATATGACCCTCGTGCACTCACACGCATCAATGGGGAGCCAAACCGTTTTGCACATACTTCCTTGGGACCATCCTGAGCAACTTTTACTAACAACTTTTTGGTTGTAGAGCGATATTTTACTAGTAGTTATCTGCGATGTGTCCGAACTTTTGACAATAACAACTGTCATAGATTTCTTCGACTGTGCGAATTAAATAGTTCTTGTTACTACGTCATCTTTCGTGAAAGATCCAGTCTTTGTCCAGACCAACACGTCATCATTGCTCGAGCTACGTAATTTCCTGATAAATTTTTATTTACGCTTGAGATCTTGTGTTTTAATACTATCCACCTGTGTTTTCGCTCCCTTGTGTATTACTATCATGGCTCGATACGTATGGGTATCATATTGTTTTTCTTCACTTCATTATAAAATATATTTTTTTTGTGCCCGCGATCAAATGAAGAGCGGAGGAATATCATGATATATTATTAGCTTCTGTCATATTATTTGTTCTTCTCGGAGATTGAGAAAGAGCTGAAGATTATTTACTTGTATTGACCTCTTTATTTCACGGCTCCATTCAAAGCTGACGATGACGCGTATAATCAGGGAGCTATGCTGGCGGTTCAGCTGCCACTGCCTAGATTCCTTGCAATCGGCAACCTCGAAGCCCGCATACAGCATGTCAACTAGAAATAACCTCCTCTTTCGTAAACCGCCTTCTACAAATTCTCACCGTGTCGAGTCGTCTCGCACTTTGTTCTCCCAACACAGTATGAACACTAGTTTGATCGCCACTCACACCTACAGAAAAGTTTTCACTCGATCCTACTTCACCAACACGGAAGAAATGAAGAAATCGGATCCTTACTCCGCCCTTGGACTCACGTGGGGAGCCACTACCACGGAAATCAAGGCTGCTTACCACCGCCTAGCTCGAGAACTTCATCCCGATGTTTCCAATCTCGATCCCGTCATTGCCTTAAACAAATTTCGCATTGTGCGAGACGCTTACGACAAATTAATGCACAATAAAAATTCATCTAATCGCATTGATTCATGGGAAGAATGGTCCTTTGCTATTTGGAGAAGTGGGGATCAGATTGCACAAGAAAGGAAAGATGTGGCCGGTGTTATGAGGAAGAGGCCCGTGAGACCGGCTGAGTCATTCAAGAAAGGAAAGAGGTGGGGAATGGCGGCATTGGGCCATCCTGATGGACGAGGCCATGTGGGATGGCGGGGGGATGAATATTTGGCGGCTGGTGATGAAGGAGGAAAGTCACGGAGTTCAACTGTCGGAACGGGTAGGAGTAAATGGGTGGTTCAGAAAGAATTTCGTCCGTGGAAACCAGATCAGACAAAGTTAAGGGGGGTCAGTGGTTTGAAATCGATAGAATATTATGCATACGGGGTCAAATCGTTGTCTTCGGAAAGGAAGTCAAGTCACGAGGAAACATCAACAAAATGACTGTTCTTTTGAAATTGCAACGAATTGTACTCATTGATATGCACAAACAAATATCTAACTTTAGAATCGACTGTTCTGGAGTTTATGTCGAACTCTAGAGAGTCCAAGGTGGTGTAAATTTTGGTACCAATCTCACAAAACTTTATTTCATCTTCGTTCCATTACGGTATGCAGTCACTACTTTTCTTCTACAAAGATATCACTCGAGATTGACTGTGTGTACAAGCGTTCAATCTTGTGTATTCATTGGCTGGAGGGAACATATCATGTATGAGGGGGGAGAATCTCATTTCCAACGTCAAAGTTATGGCCTCCTATAGACTAATCCTAATTCCAAATACTTGATCGAATTTTCATGGTCTTGCTTCAAACTTCACCTTTTTCGCTTCTCATCACTCAAACACCACTTATTTTGATTTAATAAATAATAGTCTACCCACTGTATCTGGCTTCATTCCAAACCTGTGTAACTTTCAACATAGAGTACTTTTATATCCATGCCTAATTTTTACATATGATCTTAAATTTAGAAATGATTGTCAATAAATCATTCTTCGTCATTTTGACAACAATAATTGTGAATTTTGAAGTCCTGATCTACATTATCCACTTTTGAACACATCCCAACTTTCTATGGTGTTTTCAGAAAAACCACACTATCAAAAGTCAAATGCTTGTTAAGAAACATTTTTGTAAATCAAAGTGATGAGAGTGATATTGGAATTGTTTTTGTCATGGCAACTAATCTAATAAAGCTGTAGATTATATGTCATTACAGAGTA
>JALLPE010001563.1:0-11567 GCA_036940025.1 Conticribra weissflogii
AGCATGCGTTGAATCATATATCAGCAAGGCTATGAGAAGGATAGGTTCATGTGGTTAACCTGACATCACTAAAATACAGAGAAACAGGAGGCATGGGAATCCACAAAGAAGGATTCCCAGGAGTCCAGGCTAAGCACAACTGGGCATAACAACTACTAATACTAGTAATTAGTAAATAAGATAAAATCAAAACAAATTCTTTCATTTCATATTACTTAGCCTCACAATTTCATTTCATTGTCAATCATTTGTTTTATCAGCTTTGGTCAGATCACATGGTTGTTGCAAAATTTTTCTCTTGCTTTTGATAGTTCTCCATGTGAAAAATATGCAGTTACTGGCTGGATATGTACAAGTCAGAAACTGGTACCCTTATGCACAGTCTAGGTGATACCACCATCTAGAAATCATGTAAACAATTGCACTTGAAAAATTCAAATATGTGCTGAAGTAATTGATTGATTTGTAGAATGTTCAGCAATGAGCATTAGCATTTATGCTCAATTATGTGGTTTTGGGTCAAAATCTGCCCCTATTCAGTATGTAAGGGGTTGTGTGACAGCTGACCATGACCCCTGTTAATATGCATCTTACAGTATTGTAGTAAAATCAGTGTTCAAGCATGACCAAATATGTTACACTTTTGCAACATCATAGACAAAGTGTTCATTTTTGTACTAAATTACTGTTTTAAATGAATTTTGGTCTCTATTTTTATTTCTTTCTACTTTTTTAAAAACATGTTTGCAATTAAAAAAAAAACAAAGTTAGCATTGTTTTCCCACATGTATGGGGAGCCATTCAATCAGCCCTCATTGGAACAAATGCATCATGATCACAATGATGGTCCAGATGTGTTAAATTGGTATGAACATGTGGGAATTCCATCATGCTATAAATCAGGTTATCTTAAAAAAATTTAAGGCCTATGCATCATTTTGCAAAGTGATGCCTCTCTGGAATGACCCTTAGTGCAGACCAGGGACAGGTCTTGAAAGTTCATTTGTTGGTCTGGTGATAACAGTCTGCAGGAAGATAAGGGATTGACAAGTTTTTGAGCAATATTATGTTTTTTTATTTTCAACAGGAGTAAAAAACTGTGAATGATAATTATTAAAGTAAACAACTGTGATAGTTGACTATCACATTTTGCTGCAAACCATTGATAATATTATCCATTTTACAATCACCCTTGATGTGTATAAAACAGAGCCAAAATGCAACTGTCTCTTAATAGGATAATGATATTTCTTGCCTCACATCTCTTGCCCCCTTTCCCTCATCCCATGTCCCCATAAGTAGTATATCTCTGAAACACTCCATTTTGCATACATTTTTCAGTAGACTAAACTAAGACATGATTGTAATTAACTTTAACATTACATTTTGGTTTTAATGTAGTTGTCTGGACAATATTGCCCAGCTAACATCTATTTGTCAACTTAGTGCAATTATTGTAAGTAGTTATGGTAGGTGGATGCTGGCAGTGGAAGCCAGTACATTGAGCTATTGTAGTATAATGGAACAATATGCATTGTACCAATTTTTATCTTATTTGAGATGTCTCATGAGGAGACTTTGCATACAAAGATAAGATAGATGGGAAAGGGATCAGATTGCAAATAATCACAGCTAATACATGTGATTGTTGATAATCACAATAATCAACTGTGACAATTAGCAATTCAACTTAATATCTGTGATAGTTAACTGTCCTAGTTTTGGACTATATTGGTTCTTCAGTTTTGTACACAAAAAATGAAAATTAAATCACCAGAAAAATGTCACACATCCATTTTATGATTCTGATTATTAGAATCTATTTTACTCAAAGGCAAATAAATAAATGGATTGCTGGAACTGAAGGGATGGAAAAAAGAGGTGTGTCTCCCATTAAGGAAAAGCTGAGGAAAAATTGAAAATTATTCAGATATGAAATTCCGCCACAACAATAATTTACAGGGGTTAGAAGCTGTAACATAGCATGCTACGAAAAGTTATTGACGTGACCAGTATGGCATCAAATGATCTGGGAGAATAAAACCTAGAAGCAAATTTCAAATTTTCTCTTTGATTCGCTGATACACTATTATTTATTACTCTAGAACAATTCTATCATATTCATGGTGTACAAATACATGCCTTTAATTCCGCAAAGCGATGGAGAACACGAAAATTCAGCATTGAAATTATCCTTTCTTCAGTGTCTCCACTGTCAAAATCCAAAACTTCGTACCTGTATGCAGTCCGTATGGATTCGCATCAGTGCCCACTGCACCAGCTACTCGCTCTTCTTGGTAGATGATTCTGCCTAGAACATAGTCTGGTGCACCATCGATGGAATCATATGACAGGTAGCGATGTGGGCAATTAGTGTGAAATGCAAGGTAGATTCGCTTTCCTTCCTTGCTTCTACCAGTAGGCATGAAGAGACCTACATCTCCAACATTGAAGCTCGTGTGACTAATTTTATCATCCCGGGGTGTGGTAATGGTTGATTTCATTTTACTTCCTGATAAAATCTTTTTCAACTCGGTAGCTTCGTTTTTCGACTTCTCCAGCTCGGCTTTCAATGCTAGCATCTCTGCTTCCAATGATGATATCTTCTGGCTCGCCTCCGAAAAAGTTTGATTAGTATCACTATGTTTGTCGTCGAGGTATGAGGGAGGAAGTTTTCCTCCCGCACGTTCTAATGCTTGCCTAAGAGTGGCGTTTTCATACGCCAATATGGCGTGATTAGCTCTATTCTCCGCTATCCGAGCGGCACTATCTTCCTGATACACATTATTCATTATAACATCGCCGTGTGCACTATTATCATCGGCACTGACTATCAAATGAGGTGCTTCATCGTCATTCTCATTATTCCTTGACTCATTGGGAACATCTGACGTGTTCTCAATATCCATGTCATTCTTACTTGATGAAGGAGCATGTTGCATTGACTGACAATCCGTGAGTGTTGACGAACTATTTGCAGGAGCATTTTCATTTCCACTTCCTGTGTTTCCGGAAGAGAGAAGAGAAGATCGAGATGAGTTTTCTCCCACATCTGGTAGTGAATCCAATTCAACCATATCCGGAAGTTGGGGAGAAAAGAAAGGAGGTGATGTAGCCAATGTTGGGGCAAAGATTTCAAAAAAAGCTGGCATTAGATGCCTTCCAGGTCCTTTCAAGAATTTTTCTCGCATTTTGACTTCATCTGTTCTCATCGCGTTAAGCCTTTCCAACAAAGCCGATGCATTTGAAACGAATGCAACGCAATAAGCCCTGCGCCTACGTATTTCCGCAATGAAGTCTCGATAAGAAGCAGGTAACTCCACAACATGCTCCAGATGCTCCATGTCTGTTTTCTGTTGCGCCAAAGCATGTCGAAGAACTGTCACACTAGAATTTGCTCTCGCGATAGCAGATTGTGAAATACTGATCTTTCGAAGTCGTAACCTCATTCTTTTCATCGCCTCTGTCTTTGCGTCGGCTACGCGTTTTGAGAGTTCTGCCAAAATAAAATCATCTGATTCCATGGAAGGAATGATGTTTGATGAAGATTTCGTTAACGACTCAAGATCTGGGAATGCAGAGTTGGCTCCTGGACCACCTTCAGAATCTAACTCGTGCTTAATGGCAGCGGAAACAATCATCGTTGCCTTCGTGTGATTTGACGTCAAAATCGCAAGCCTTTCCGCCTGGGAATCGCGGATTCGAACGCCAACTTCCTCCACTTCGGCAAAAAGTTTTTTTACGGCTTCCTCGCAATTCAAATCTCCTTGTATTTCATCATTCCAACTGGTCGAGGTTCCAAGGGCTGAGGCGAAAGCTGAGTCTAATTCCTGAAACGACGTTGCCAATCTTTCATGCGCAATTTGACATTTCCCTGCCCATGCTCTCTCACGCTCCAAAGGAACTGCATCGAGCAAGGATTCCATTACTCTCCCCGCGGATCGAGCAGCCGAAACTAGAGATGGATGGAGAGCTATGTTGCCAAGTGAATCGCTTTTATTTCCACCAGTTGCACCGAGAGTAGATTGTGCCCCACTTTCTCTATCCCCTTCGACGCTCTCTCCTTTCCACGACAATCGCGCCTCAAACTTTCTGAGCAGCATAGAATGAGAAGATTCTGCGTCCATGAACTCGGAACGAAATTGATTTCTTTCACGGGAAGCTCCAGCACGATGGTCTGCCAAATTCGAAACCGCTGCCCTCAAAGCATAGGCAATTACAGCTTGTTCAGAAACGCATTTTCTGCACGCAGCCAGTCGTAAATCTGCCCCGTCGGCATAGGTACGCCCTTTTGCCATATCTAACATGAATTGGCGCTCGTACACTTCCAGCGCCATCCGTAAAGGAGTGGCTTTAGATTCGGAAGGGACAGCTGGCGGTGGTGTTGGCATATCAGATAGTGCAGGCATTGTCAATGGATCAGGACTAGGATCAAGTACGCAAATAGGCGGCTCTGGTGCTCCCTCCGACAGCGCCCGCTTAGAAAATAAGAACAATCGTTTGGATCCACTTCTCTCTGTCGGACCAAGTATAGAATGCTGCTGCTTTTGATCGGATGAACCTCCAGTAGATTTAGTGATTGGCGATTCCTCAAAGTTGTCTTCCTCGTCCCCGAGTCTCAAAGCCGAAAGAGTTTCATTTGTTCGAAGTGTGGAGTCTTTGGGCACTTTGTATGGTGGTCCCATGAGAAGAATTTGATCGTTGATTGGTAACGCTGTTGAAAGGCGGCGGCGTATGTTTGCAACACTATTGGAAATTTTCGTCCAATGATTGATGAGAGGAAAAGTTTGTTAAGATTTGCAGGGCGATGGGAAGAGAATCAAATTCACGAAGAGCATAAGAGAGCATAATGTGCTTAGAAAGTTAAAATTGAAGAATGCAAATATATCTAAAATTGCGTCATAGTTAAGATGTCAAGATAACATACCTCAATTCATTGGGGTGCAGAGAAATGAGATAGCACGTCCCAGTGCTTGCCGCCAGGACGCGTAGTCGGATGACTGAGTTCCCATCGATTCCCTCGCCGACTTGTTGAGGTCTCCGAGTACACTCGGCTGCCATTTTGGATTCGCGTGATGCTTCCCTTGCGCCGAAGAATTCCGAAACAATAACTGAGCGTCGTTTGATTGAAGGCCAGCCTAACCACTCACTTCATGTAGTCATTTACTAGGATTCCTTTCTTTGGACCGCATTAGAGGTGGGAAATTACGGAGAGCACATATAAACTAGTTGGAATGGGATGGGATGCGATAGGATGGGACACTTGTAACGAAAGCACGGTCCTGCGAACTAAGTGAAACGTATCTTACCTGGTTGTTTGAGGTTGATAATTTTGGTTTCATTTGCTTGAATGCCTTCCTTTGATCAATTTAGTGGGTTGTAATTCGTTGTGTTTTCGGCTCTCCTTGCGGATAGAGAAGCCACATGTACAGTGTGAAATAAAAATATCCCCCTAGCACGAACCGCGAGACTCGAAGCGGTTGTTACATTGATGATATTTTGTTCTTTTTTCTTTGTATGGTAGTACTATCTGGTTCTCTCCTTCTGCATATTATTATCTTCTTCCAACACTGCCTTTGTAAGTAGACATTACCATCATTTACCGTGGTGAATATTTGACAGAGAAGCTCGCCAGACGAGCCTCGTTTTTGGTGAGAACGGCAACTCTCAATAGAGAGATTGTAAGGTAAGATACCATGCAACGTAGTACGAGCTGTCGTGAGCCCAACCAGTCGTGGGCAAAATCACTAAATTTTTAGCGAATATGAGGACAATGAGAGAGTTGATGGTTTTAATCAATCAAGTGGTAAATCTACTATTTAGCAGTGGGGGTTTTGAGTAGTTAGAGACATCTCAATATTAAAATTAGAGTCCAATATTGAAAGTACCAATACTTGTGTATACAAACTTGATGTTCTCAAACTGCAACAAGTTTTCGACCACATGAAGGTCACCAAATAGATGCAGACTGCAACCCATCATGCTCATCATTGCCCCAAAAATCTATTTTTTCATTTCTCATAATGATGCCCCCCCCCCCTCTCTGATTCCAAAGAGACTTGGGTGAAAGTCACATTGTTTTGATATCCCGCAACTACATCAGGCCTACATCTCACTGGTTCAATGTTTACCCCAATTAAGGTTGAGGGTTGAGGGGCTAGAACATGACACGTCAGGCAAAAAATGTGCTGAAACTTTCACACACCTCCTACTCCAATTGTGTTTGCACAGCCTTTGTTGGGTTGGTAGCGCTAGAACAGCCTGGACCTCCCTATCAGCTCATTACCAATCACACTCAACAAAGAAGAGAGGAAGCAGCAAATACAGGTGCTAAAGATGACATCAAGGAGGACCTCAAATCAGTTGAGTGAGGTGCAATCAAGGAATCAGCTGGTGGAAAGATTGCTGCACACAATGATACAGCCAGTGAATGAGCTTAGTTAGAAATATCCCAGACATGTCCCAGACATGTCCTCAGGACAAGGACGTGTCCTAAAATCCAAGGAACAGAATTGGATTGCCGCCCATATTTTGTGCATTTATTTCATTCACATGTCTACAGCTTTTCCTCACAATCAGTCTTGTGTCCTCTCTTCCATCTGGAACAAAAAAATTGTGAATCAACCAAATCTTCCGAATTCACTTTCAAAAGTTTAGTTCAATTCCTTTGTGGAAGAAATTTTTGCCAATTCTATTTTTGGAACTGCAACAACAGTATTAATTTCAAAATAAAAAACAAGGCATCAATAAAAGATTTGCTTTGCAAACACAAAAAGTGCACTGCAAAGCATCTCACTTCCTTCTCCCCCCTTGTGCCCCTCTGATCCTTGCAAAATTCATTTTTTTCTTATTTCTCTTTTCAACAAAAAATCTATGCCAAAAAATTTAATTGTGGCAAATGGTACACCAGATTTTTTATCTAATTTTAAATTGATTTTAATTTTAACTAAAAATTCTTTGTTTTTGTCATCCTCATCAAGGGTTGCAGATTCTGGCATCAATATTGGAGTGTTTCAAGTGTGCTACCCGTTGCAATGGTGGCAAGTTATTTGCTGTGGGGGCAGTGATGAGGACTCTCCCTGTGACAACTGCACTCCCCATGGTGATGGTGGCCAGGACGCTCCCCATGGTGACAGCGTCAATGGCGCTCCTTTTTGCAGCAGTGGCAAGGGCACTCCGCATTGCAATGGCATCAATGGCAATCCTTGTTGCAACAGCATCAATGGCGCTCCCCGTTTCAATGGTAGGGAAGGTGCTCCCCATGGTGACGGCATTGGCGGCTCTCCTTGTTGTGATGGTGCCAAGGGCGCTCCCCATGGTTATGGCAATGACAGCGCTCCCCCTCCCCACAGCAACTTGGTGAGGGTGCTCTTGTTGCAATGGTGGTGAGGGTGACCCTCATTGCTACAGCGTCAAGAGCGCTACCTGTGGTGACAGCATCAACAGCACTCCTCATTGCAACTGTGGCAAGGGCGCCACCTGTGCTTATGGTGGCAAGGGCACTCTTGTCACAAGGTGGTGAGGGCGGTACTAATAGCAATGAAGAGGAGAATTTGTTGAGAAAGAGTGAATAATTTTGAGGTGGTCACCAAGGGAAGAAGGATGGGGATTTTTTGTTGTGCTGTCAGTTGTGTTTTCTTCCATGAAATAACTTTATAAAAATATTTTTTATTTAAATTAAACACACTATAAACAGTAAAATATCAGATATTATTTCTAAATTTTCTATTTTTGTATAAATCTAGAAGTCTAATCACCAAGACTAAAATACTTTCNTTTGCAATTACAAAACAGTTACTGATTCCAAAATAGAAAAAAATGGAGGTGACAAGAAAAGATTTGCTTTGCAAAAAGTGCATTGTGAAGCAAATCTCTTCTTTCTTCCCCCTTGTACCCCTCTTGATCCCGGATAGAATTATTTTTTTCATTTTGTCATTTTTCATCGATTATTGATCTCATAAAATTAAATTATTGGAAATGGTACATCAATTTTTTAAAATTCAATTTTAAATTTACTGTAATGCTAACAAAGATTTTTTTCAATGTTGTCATTATTGCATTCACAGTTTTGAAGGCAGCAAGGGTGAACTTTGTTGTGCCAGCATTGATGGTCTCATTGTGCCGGCATCGATGGTGATCCCACGCATCATGGTGCCGGCACCAACAATGATCCCACTCCCCGAGGCTTCAGCATTGATGATGATCCCATTCCTTGAGGCTCTGGCATCGATGTTTGCCCTCCTCCTTGAGGCGTTGGCATCAATGGCTGTCTCCCTCCTTGAGGCACTGGCATCAACGGCCATTCCCCTCCTCAAGGCGCTGGCATTGACGGCGGTCCTCCTCTTCAAGGTGCTGATATCAACATTTGCCCTCCTCCTCAAGGTGCTGACATTGACATCCACCTCCTTGAGGCACCAGCATCAATGGTTGTCACCCTCCTTGAGGCGCCGGCGTCAATGGATATCCCCCTGTCGTGGTGCCGGTGTTGATTGCAATCCCCCTCCCCTTGGCACCTGCATTGACGGCAATCACCATTGTGATGCCACATTAACAAGCCATCCCCATCCCCGTGGTGCCCTTGAAAAGCGGAGGGTGATAAAAGGGTGAGTGATTTTGAGGTGGGCGACCACAGGAAGAAAGATGGAGATATTTTGTTGCTTTCTTTTATGTGGTCTTCCATAAAATACTTACGTAAAAATAATTTTTTAATAAAATTAAAAGTATTATAAAAATTATTATATAAGGTATTGTTTTTAAAATCTTTGATTACTAGATAAATCTTACTTAGTTTAATACACCAAAGCTAAAGTACTTTTTATTTGGCATTATGCTGTTTTTATTGCATTTTTGAATAGATCTCGCTGGGTAGAATCTAAATATTTTTTTATTTATTTTGAATATTTTTTCAAAGAGTTCTTTAAGTTTTAGATTATGTCCTCAAATGACGTTGGGGTCATGGACTTTTTTCAGAAAATGTCCTGGGATGTAAAATGGACATGTCCCAGACATGTTTTGTGTCCTCAAATGAGTCATCAAATTTTCATGAGGACAGACTGGGCCATTGCCAATTAAGTGAAAACGGTCACCCAAGCCCAACTCTGATAGTGATTAGAACTGGACTGAATTTTTTGACATAGAGGAGAAAAAACAAAAAATGAGCTTGGCCTGAAACACATTAACAACAAACGAAGTATGAAAGCATGGGCTCAAATCATTTTTTAAACTATTTCACACGTTGGAGGTTCATTCACCAGCATATTCTTCCAGCAACATCAAGCCTTTAAAGGATATAAACAAGGCAGATAATTCAAGTCATAAGTTCCAGATTTGGTTGAGGATCTGATTCTTGATGAGATTGCATTAACAATACTCAGTCAAAGAATTTTGATGTCCACCCCAACAAAGTAATTGTCTTCCAAAACTCTCTGCAATGTGGGAAATATGTGTCAAAGTGACAGTTCAAAAGAGTTCAACAACATCTTTGATTAAGCAGCAATCTGCCCCCAACTTTTCATGACTGATTGTGGATAATTCTTGACTTGATTTAGGCCTTTCACAATCACATGGAGGCCATGTTTTATCCATCATGAATCAAATGTCTTGATGACTCAATGATGTCTTTCATAATTGTGTGTGTGAAGCACAAGTCACACTCTTTTGGCAACAAGTACTGCACCATTGCCTGCTGTCTTTCCAATATTATCTTTTGGATTGAAGTAGATGGGCCATTTTCTAGGCATGAGACAAAGACCTCAGTGCTTAGTTGCAGGCTAACCAAAATCATTTAGGGATCAAATTATATCTGATTGCTTGATTCAGGGTTTGGATACATGTCTACTCTCCTTGAGCTTGAAAAAGTCAGTGTATGGTACTACTTTTTTCAAGCAGAAGGTAGATCACTGGCCAAAGGGGTCCAATGCCAAGAATGACCTTTGACACATGCAAGGCAAACAAGTTAATTATCAAGCTGTCCACCAAGGCTTGAAACCAGATTAGCCAAAAACCAACCTTTGGATAGCATCAATGACCAACTCAAAGCACCTTCAGTTATTATCAACACATGGTTGACAACCCTCCCCAAGGCAAAACAGAAGTAGTATGTAGGGGGAAGCCTTGTCAAGATTGATTATGATGAATATATGCACTAATATTACTTTGGTCATCATGCCATAGACAACAACAACAATGATTGCCAAGGCCAGTTGTCCTTTCAAGAGACATTCATCCCTGACCAATGAAAACTGTATCACCTTTGCAGGATTGTTGCACTTGTACAGATCAATTCCCTCCTTGGATACAACATTTTCAACCATAAAACTCATCATGAAAACTTCATTACCAAGGCCAAGTTCACAAGGGACCTAGCAGGTGGTCTAATCCACACTAAAGACAACAAGAAAGAGGTTGATGGGGATGGATACTCTCTCCTTCTAACTTGCAGTCCCAAGACTTTTCCCCATGGAGCTTGATTCATTACTCCAATGATCCCTGCCCATTTCCTGGCCACTGTCTCTACAAAATCAATAAGCACCATGGAATTTGGAGTGGGAACGAGTTCCCAAAGATCAAGTCAATGTATTCCAAGGCCAATTGCAAGGACTACAGGAGAGACATTTTCACTTTCTGCTATTGTTCATGGAGTCATATGATGTGTGTCCAGTGCCACAGAAAGCATTTGGCAGCAGTGAAAGCAAATAATAAGTTTTGTGTTTATGTTTCATGTTTCTACGACTATATTTTATGTTTCTATGACCAAAATGTGCTTCATTTTGATGGATAAATAACTCTATGTTAAAAAATTGATGGTTTCAATAAGATAATAACATTTCACCATGTATGACCCCAAATGAGCCAACAGCATCAGAAACAACATTATTTACTTTGTTGGAGAGCAACCTTTGTTTGTACCATTTGATGGAAAATGAGCTGTAGCACTTCAGTTGCAGTTTCCTGCTATTTAGCAGTGAAACCAACTACCCCATGTTTCCAGGATTTTGAGCACCTGGGAGCCAAAAACCGTTAGCCCTAGTGAAAAATTGATGATGATAGCCTATTCTAGTGTGTTTCAGCTAATTTTTGCATGCATAAATGACCTGTAACTTCTTAGGGTCAAGGGGATATAAATGGTCAATGCCAATACTAATCATTTGTGGCAACCAGATGATCAACCAATAAGGTCAAAGCTGGTAACTAATTAGCTGTTTTGTGTTCAGATTAATTTTTCAGCTACTCCAATGCACCCATAGACCAACTCAAACACTTTCAATGGCAAAATATGCAGGATATGTTACAGTTCATGTTATGAGCTATGACATCAAATACAATATGAGACGTCTGGAACTACGTGTTAATAAGGACTGATTCTACTGCTAATTAGCTGTCAATGGTGATAGATTAACTTGTACCTACATATCTTGTCCTCTGGAGGACAAGTTATGTGAACTTGTCCTCTAGAAATTGAATTCCTATTTGTATACCACAACTCCGCATCTAGAGGGCAAGATCTCTAATGGTATACTTTTCTTATTCATGGGAAGATGCTAAAATACAATAAAAATACCATTGAC
>JALLPE010001564.1:0-11552 GCA_036940025.1 Conticribra weissflogii
GTGGGCCATAGACTGTATACGAGTGCCCCACGACCCAACCTATGTCAGAGGCTGCAAAGTAAACATCTGATGGCTCTGGGACAACGAATGATGCAATCAGTTGGCAAACGGTGAAATAGCAAAGTATTATGTTTGAAGAGAAGGCATTGGGAAAGAGGAAATCTGAGTAAAAATCACCGTTAGTGATATAAATACGTCATTGCTTACCTGTGTCGTAAAATTTTGACATAGAAGCCTTCAATGCAGTTGCATAACAACCTGTGTTATGAACAACACCCTATACATCGATGTGCATTTCGATGGAATTTTCATAAGACCACGTTACATCAATCAATGAGGATGGCACCGATTACCCTGATCTTCGATGACACCGCATCTTCGGTAAACTCACCTTTGGCATGCCTGTTTTGGAATTCGCGAAGATTGTTGAGAGCAATGCATGAACGAATGAGTGAATGCACAACGGAAAGAATATGCTTTCGCTCACCAGTTGTTCCCGAAGTGTAAAGAATATAATGGGGATGAGTCGATGGCAAGGGGACCGCATCTGCTCTATCGTTTCCACTCTGCATCAACTCATCGTAACAGATATCTCTTCCCTTCGTCATATTGCATCCCACCACACCCTTCCTCTGAACAATCACGCATTTGTTCACTTCTGCACCGAATTTTGCCATCTCCAATGATTGATCCAGCAATGGTTTATACTCCACAATTTTTCCGCCGGGCAACAATCCTCCGTTCGCAGAAATTACAATTTTTGGACGGCAGTCGTCAATCCTAGTTGCCAATTCTTTCGCAGCAAATCCACCAAAAACGACTGAATGAATAGCTCCAATGCGAGCGCATGCCAGCATTGCCACTACTGCCTCGGGAATCATGGGCATGTAAATAATGATGCGATCTCCGGTAGTCACGCCTAATCCCAGCAACGAAGCAGAAAAACGTGATACTTCGTCAAACAGATCATTGTAACTGAAAATTTTCTTTGTATTTGTCAAAGGAGAGTCATAAATTAGAGCAGCTTGTTCGCCTCTAGTAGAAATGTGTCGATCTAGACAATTGTAGCACGTATTGATTACTCCGTCGTTGAACCATGTGTGCATGTTTGGATGCTTAGGATGGGTTTCCAGTGTTCTCTGCAGTGTTGGCTGCTTGAACCATTCCAATTCTTTGGTGAAAATGGGAAAAGATGAATTTTGCCAAAACGTGTTGATTGATCAGGCCACTTTATTTTTCTCACCTGATGCGGCACGCAACCAGTATCTTTCTGGATGCTTGATCGATTCTTCGTACTCAACATTGTATCGTCCAAATCTCCCCACTGTGTCTTCTTTATGTCTACACAAGTTCTCGTTTTCGTCCATAGAAGTGATGTTAATATCTCGTTTTAAAGAGCGAGGAATCATTGTCCGTACACAGAGTCCTGCTGCTGCCTTCTTAAGTGAACTTTGTAGCGTCGTCGAACGAATAAGGCCGGGTCGTATCATGATTATAGATCCTTATATGGGGTTTCGATCGTTGGTAAGGTATTTCAGGAAGTTCAATCCTGTGGTGCGAGCAATCAAAATGGAGAATGGAGAATCCAAACATCAGACCATACCTAGACATTTTTAGAAGTAGATCTTAAGCTAGTACACTACAATACCATGCCGCATTCTTCTATCATACTATCGACCACAAGCTGATGATGTCCGTTGTGTTCTACTCTATCGCAGTACCTAGGTATATAGTATGGTATGTAACAGAAAACTCTCCTCTACATAGTTAGAAGATACGAGAGAGGGATATGTAGCATGATACTAGTGTGACGAGATCTTCATCAAAGATACACAACATGATATCCAAGGGAGCAACACTAAATAAAAACTAGCACATTATTAAAGCGCCATAAAACCTGGGGTTTGAGCTTTTGTATTTTTTCAGGATGATGTGGTAAAATGATTGGTATTAGAAAATAGTTTATCTCAAAAAATCCTTAATTGCAAACCCAACTTATATGAGAAGGCGTCGAAGAGGAAGAATAATATAATATGACCAATGTGATGAGGTTACAACATGATATATGATGACAACTGCACAGATTTTTTGACAATAACTCTTCTTCAAAATATTTATTTGAAGCTCTTACCATCATACTTACCCGTTCGGAACATCATTTATTCAGATTAATTTTTGGCATTTTCTGATGATATCAGTAGGACGACGCCAGTCTTCTTTCCAATAAAGGACACTCGAAATCAAAATTATTTGGAATGATACCATACCTACATTCTTAGTCAATTAATTGATCCTTTTTCATCTCTTTGCCTAGTCCTGAAACATCATGAAGTTGTGAATGGAATAAAAATGGCTTAGTTTAAAATTACTTGATACAGATGTGATATTCTTTTCAATGTAAGGTAGAGTTAAAAATCAAGCTATATATTCGATTAGCACAACTTGTTCTTATTGAAGACGACTGGACTCGATGTCGCAAGAAACATAGATTTAAGGCGACATTCGACATTCGCTGTTGTCCGTTATTTTTACCAGAATTTTCAACTCCGAATCAAATCTAAACGCCAAAAGTGTTTGTTATTGTCAAGTGTTTGGGCGTTTCATCCGATCGACACGATGAACGATGAACCAACTGAAGAATTACTGCGGTTTCTACCATTCCAGCTCCTCTGGTCGCACAGGTCTATCCATAGGAATAACACTTTTTTTCGTCACATCGCGAGGCAATGCCTTCCTCATGTCAAATGCATCTTCCGGGTCATCACCGGTATAATATCCTAACACCCTCCGATATTTTATATAGCCGAATTTTTCGTACATTGAAATCGCCAAACTGAGTGCAGCGCAAGAAGAAGTAAATAATTGCACAGAATTAATTCGTCAGAACTCCAACATAAAGAAAATTTTAATCGATACTACGAGAACTTTCCATTGGAAGTGATCAAAGCAGACATGACAAATACGTGCCCCTCCCTTGATTTGATCCCTTTCCTCTTCCACCGCAACATAAAAATTACCTCACCTATTCGAAGCCCTCACGAACAAATCCACAAAATAGGCATTATACACACTGCTACTCGTCGTCTCCAAATCCGCCATGAGCTCTTTCGCCAACCCCAATCTCCTATACATCGGCGCCACCGTGACGGCGCTGACGTGCCCGTGCCATAACTCGTCAGTCCCTTCGCTCTTTCCAAGCATGTATCCCATGATTGATTTGTCAGGAGCTTCGGCGACGGTGAATAGTTCGGGCCATCGGGACATGCACTGGAGGTAGAATGGCATGTTGTAAGTTTCGGTGAGGACGTCGAGGTTGACGTTGTTGAATTTGAAGAGGTCGTTCATTTCAAAGGGGCGGGTGGAAGTCATGGTGGAAAGGGTGAGTGTCCATGGCGAGTTTTCTGATAAAGGAATTAAAATAGTGTAGTGACACATTGGGGGCGGGTTTTCTGACCACGGTTATGGGACAAAAAGAAGTAGTACAACAGAGGGTAAACTATTATTACTTATCTGTCCATAACCCGATTTAAAAAGCTCTTTTCACCAAGAATCAAAAAGGCTATGATGTGTCTCTATGCTCCCTCAAAAAGTCTGGGCTCATCAAAAAGTTTGGGCTCAAAATAGCGAATTGAAATAAGTACTTACTTTTTATACTTTTTAGTTTGGAGCTGAATGAATTATTTACCGACAAAGGCTAATAAAATATAAGGAATAATATATTATTTTGTCTGTTCGGGAAAAAGCCGAGAACAGCAATAGCAGCAGTTAAAGGATGATGCCCTAGAATATTCTTTGTTAAGATAAAAAACAAAGAGAAGAATATCATCGAAAAAGAAGTAGTGAGATGTGGGGACGTGAAAAGTGAACTCCCGTGGTATTGAATGAAGGAATCAATAGTTTATTCTGGAGCTTCGGTTGTCCAGAACCAGTTTGGAGCAGGAAGCTAAGTATGGAGCACTATCGTACCAATATAATACTCAAAAGTTTAGCTATGCAAAACTGCTCCAAAATGCTTGGGTACATGTGAAAGCTGAGCTATTTTAGCCGACACAGTCTTTCCCACGCATGCACTCAGCCTAAATGACATCGACCAACCAGAGGCTCCATAACTGCGGGGTGAACCATCAAAAGATAGACCTGAACGTAGTAGAGTACCATGAGCGCCAGCACCAACCAACATGACGACGAAACCGGCAACCACATGATAGCACTGTACTACTGCTACCCACCCAAGGGCATACCCGCTGAAAAAATCGACTATCACACCAATTTCCACAAAAACACTTGCCAATCTCTCAAATTGGGCGGCAGAATTCGCGTGAGCGAAGAGGGCATTAACGGTGTATTGAGTGGAACGAAGGGAGATTTAATGAAATATGAGAAGCTATTGAGAAGGGATTTAAGTGTTCTCAGTTTGGATAGCGGCATTGGTGGTGTGTCTAAGTATGATATAGAATGTCCTGATCCAGCCGAAAGTCATGTGTCATCTAATCATACCATCAAGGAGAAAGAAACTTTAGACAGAGACATCACTTCTGATTGGCTGGACATCAAATACTGTCACCTGCGCAAAGACGTTCCAGTTGAAATGCAACTCTTCGATTCTCTTTCCGTCAAGGTGACACGAGAAGTGGTTAGTCTCTTTGACTTCAACAGTCCCTCCATTACAAACATTCATAAAGGCGACAGAATAAGTAAAGGGAAGAGATGTCGTCAGAGTCGAAGAAAGAAGCACCAGCAAAAGAGACTGAATGAGTTGCACCAGAACGCTGATGATTTGGGGGTGCCTGTCACAAATGAACGCGACTGCGACGGTTCAATCGAAAAAAATATTCAGCGCCGTTTTTTAGCTGAGGAAAAAGTGGACTCGCCGATTGAATGTGAAAATCGTTTGGATTATCCTTCTATCGACAAAGAAAACAAAGATAAAAATGAGATGAGATCATCAGAGTTGAACGATGCCATCGGCAGCGCGTTCACCATTCAAGATTGGGAGAAATACACTCCCGCCAAGCACTTGTCACCTGAAGAATGGAACGACCGATTGATGCGATTCTCTAAAAAGCACGATGTACATGATTCTGAAAAATGTCTGTCACAGACGCCGTCGATCCAAGATCAAAATGGTAACGTAAAACACCAAGGGCAACCAAGCTTACATTGCACATCCCACCAAGACGCAGAATTATATGAAATGGTGAACGACGATGACGCAATCCTTCTTGATGCAAGAAACATTTACGAGACTCGTGTGGGACACTTTGCTGTTCCAAACCTCCCGACATTTTTCCCTAATACACGCAAATTTTCGTCACTCCCTATGGCTTTGAATACCGCTGAAGCCGCGGACGCTTTGGCTGGAAAGCAAGTGTTCATGTATTGTACTGGTGAGAAAAATGTTTCAGATCATTGAAGATGCTTTCATTTTTTGTAGTCGATTGATTCTATTGATACTATTTGCATTGAATATGAATCACTTGCCTGCAGGTGGAGTCCGTTGTGAGAGGGCTGGGACTTATTTACGTGCCCTCTCTGAGAGCAACGTTGGAGCATGGAAAGGAAAAGACAAACCAAAAGGTATCTATCAACTGAGCGGGGGAATTCAGAAGTATCTAGAAAAGTACGGAGAACCTTTGGAAAAAGGGGTGGATACGACGAGTGGCAAAAATGGGATCAATTTGAATGAAGGTTCAGCAGGTACCTTTCAGGATGCATCCAATCGAGCGATTACTGGCGATGATTCTTCGTATCAGTGCCTTTTCCGTGGTAAGAACTTTGTCTTCGACCCGCGTCGCACGGACCCCATCATCGGTAATGGGATCACGAAATTTTCTGCTTCTCGAACTGAATGCACTTCCCTCGTCGGGAGATGTATCATATGCTCTTGCCCACATGATGATTACGATAATGGATTCGCCCCATGTGAAAACAAGGGGGCCAGGTGTTGTAGATGTCGGGTTTTGGTATTGGTCTGTAATAACTGCAGACAACAGGTAAGATGTTGGGGCGAAAGTGATGAAACAGTGAGTGAATTCAAAATGGGGTTGTACTGCGGGGAAAATGGAAAGGAATGTGTTAACGAGGGGAATATCTCTGAGAATGTAGAAACGGTCATATTTTAATATGTTATTCAAAATGAAAAATCTTTTAATGTTGGTATTTACAATGCTTTGTCAATATTATTCACTTAACTGTCGGCCTCGCAAACTTAATTGACAATGAAATCTACTGATGTAAATAAATGCTTTGTTCGAGTCATTATAACCAGCAAGAAAGGAGAAAGAAGATGAGAACAAAGAGCACGAAAAGAATGTGTTGTACAACATGAAACTTCTGTATCATCTGCACAAATACTGATACATCCAAGCAAAGCAGAAAGTTCAGACTGTAAGGCTTAAAACACCATATGTATGGATTCTAAATACCATTTAAACAAGTTCATTGTCTTGGATGTCAGATAAATATTGACTGATCAATGTTTGAAATTCAAAGTCTAGTAGATGGATTGGGTTTAAATCTAAAGAGCTCATGGTAAAAAAGGAACAACTGGTGACTAGGGAATAAATACTTAATTCCAGAAATAGGACCTCACTTTTTGAAAAAGTGAGGCAGGAAGAGAGGGAGGGAGGGAGTTTTGTGTTTTACTAGTTAATTTTCAGAATCACATGATAAATACTGCTGAACATTTCTCTTCAATGCAAAATACAAAATATAATAATCCTAAATAAGCATGTATTTACATTACTAGTTTTGTTGTAAAATCTTAACCCTTTTCCATCACTACAGATTCAGCTGCATTAGTGGGTGGCATTGAACTTGACATCAGATTTCTGCATTAGGCACCATCAACCAAGCCACTATCAACAAAAAAGGTCATCATTGTCCAATATATGCATTAACAACATGTTTTGTAAATACCAAATCCTCTCATCATTTCATAACAACAAATTATTGCAAATATTAATTTGGTGCATGCTGTATAGTTTTGAGCTGGCTTCATTTTCACAAGTATTCATCATCATAAAACTTGCCCAAAATTCCACTCAAACAGAATATCCACCATCTCAGTAACCACAGCCATTACTTGTAGTAAACCTGCAATTAATCTTGGCGTTTTTATTGTTGCTAATGATGCATCAAAGGGGGGAAGACTATTGTGAGTGATGTTCTCCCAATTGCTGACATTTTCATTCCTCTCTCAGATATTATTCACAAAGAAGTTGTACTTGTCAATAAAATCATCAAATATGCCAATAACAGTGTCAAGACAACAAAACCACATGAAAAACAACAAAATTATCTTTCTTTGTCATTTTCTACATTGACTGCCCTTGGTAGTATTTCTGATGAGTCTCCAAAGGGATTTGGCATTGCAATCCAACCATGATTGATGATAAATTTCTCAAAAAGCGGTAAGCCACTCAATACTTTGAAGTTAATGGTGGAGGCACAAAGGACAATTCAATTAAATTTACTTCAACTTTTTTTGTAGAGAACCAGAAATTTTGAGATGTTTTCAAGAATGCACCTTCAAAGGCAGAATGTTTGGCAGGATTTTATGGTGGTAACATCTTATTTCTCTGATCAAGTGTGATCAGTGATCATTGATTTCATGGATGATTCTGTGCCCCAATGTCAATAATGTATTGGATCAGACAAAAGAGAGACAATAAAAGCAAAATCTATAGCCACCCAACTCCTCCAGTTTGGACACAAAAATTGAGACTCTTTTCCTTGCCATAAATGTGCTGATTCAACAACTCTACTCCTCTTTGAAATATTTTAATCATTCCCACAAAGTCAACCAGGAGAAGAAGGATTCAATATCAAGAGAGAAATTTAGGGTACAGCTCAACCAAGCAATGGATTGTGTACAAGTGTGGCCAAGTCATTACTCAATCAAAAGCAAGCACAATTGCAAAGGGAATGGTGAAGAAAGACTCATAGAGATAAACTTAAAAGATATTTTTGACACCAAAAAAGAACTCTTGAAACAGGACACCTGCATCTTTCAGGTTCTTGCATAAGAAAAAAGGAGATTATCTTTGGACAAGCAACACATCTGTGCAAGGGTTGATAAAACAGTGAGTCTGAATAAAATATGTTCTTTCATTGTGCCTTTTTAATTTTTCATATCTAAGTTCTGCAGTTCTATTTTTCATTCAGGTCAAACAGAAAAATTATGTCTAAGAATTTTAGGACAAAATTTGCTATTCTATCTTGATAACATATGTAACTAATTTTTTTGTACTTCTCCAGATACACTTATCCACAAAAGCAATGGATGGGTATAACATCTGACAATGGGAATGATTGTTATCACCAAACTCAAATGAGGTCAAATTTGCTTTGAGATCTTGGTTTTAATTTCAAGATTGCTGTGATGAAGCATGAATGAACTGAGTCTTTAAGTAATTGGATTGTTGTTTGGAGTATGGGCCAAAATGCAATTAAAATAACAATGAGTTCCAAGGGTTTGCAGTTGAGACATCAAAACAAATCCCAACAATGATTTCTCATTGTGAGGCAAAGGATGTCATCAATCATATTCTATTTGCATGCAACACTAACAACACAATGGGAAAAAAGCTTCTTGATAAAATTCTTCCCTAAAATGTGATGCCTCTTTTCAGCAAAGTATCCAACAAGCATAAAATATTTTCAGAAGCAACAAAAGTAATTCTTTCATCTGAAAGAAAGGATGAATTAGATCTTTGTACTGATGTGAACTAACTCAATTGCAGTTAAAATTCAAATAATTGTTTGATGGAATGGTATTGGGAATATGACATTTGTGTGTTGGAATTGAAAAATGATGATTATGCACACTCCCATTGTAGTGAAGGTAATGATCTATCATCAACTGTGAATGTTGTGTGCAGTGTATACTCCTGGTATTCTTTCAACTTGCCAATAAATGAACAAGACCATGCAGCTATTACAAAAAGAAGAGAAGATTGAGGGAACGGATTTCAACATTCCTTCTCTTGAATGGATGACATACCTATTCAGCGCCAAACAATCCATTCACAATCTCATTGCAAAGAAATCCTTCTCCAATTAATTTCATCCAGATGCTTCAATCAAGGAATGCTAAGGATGATAGGCATCCATATGGGCATTGGTGTTTAGTTCATAAGAAGAATTGAAGATATAGTGTCACCAGATTTCATTGTATGGTATCAAACATAAAACTACCATTGGGACAATAGTCCAGATAAAAGATAAAGTTCCAGCACTAAACCCTATTGATGAAATTTGGAAAATTAGTGTTAATCTTTCCTGTTGGTTGTCGTGTCTCAATTGCTTCAATTCAAAACAGTCAGTCAGAGCATTGGTTTTTCCGGGAACAGAAATTGAAGCAGCAGACCATAGACAATGTTGTGAAAAATTAGTTCAATGCATAATGCAATTGATGAATAATATTCCTGATCTTGGAAAGTCATTATTTAGTAGAGGATCCAATGGAAACGGACAAGCATTTGTATCTATCCATGATGTTACCTTAATCGTCTGATGAGTTGATGATAATTATATTTTTGTTTTTGCTAATCAATATCTTATCTTAATTTGTTTTTGAACATCTTCAGGTTACAATTATGCTGCTCATTTTTTTGAGTTTGCTCACCATTTTTCACATGAAGGACCGCTACCTCATAGAATAATAATTGAAGCTGATGGTGTACCAGACCATAACCTCACTCATCTTGCAAATCAACTATTGCAATTCTTCATCATTCTTTTGCTTGATAATGACGTTTTTCATATCTCAACACTGCTTAGAGACCATTGTCTTCTTTAATATTGTTTATTTGTTCTGTTTTTGATGATGGATCTGAAAGCTGATAAATGGTTGATTAAGGATGCTATTTTAAGTGTTTCTAGTATAAAAACAGTCTGTTCTTCTATTGCTCAATGCAACCTTGAGTTTCCACTTGTGGCTGATATTCTTCAAAAAATGTTGCTGTTGATTCTAACTGTGACAAGTTATCAAAAGATGAACCACCCACATCAAATTTGACCAAATCAAAGCTGGCAATTACCTGAGAAAATTCTCCCCACGCCATGCATGGTTTCAAGGGTCAGTGACATCTATTAGTAGTTGAGCTGCTGGAGAAAAGTGCTTAAAAATTCTTTACTTGGATGGAGATATTAAAGATATATCAAAATCAAATATTTCACAAGCCAAAACAAAGCCTCAAATGCTATTAGAGAAGGGTTCAGGTTCATTAAGAAAGTCAATGAATCAATTTTCAGTGGCATTGTAATGCAATTACTTCCCAGTGACATGTGAATATGCAAGTTCAACGTTGAAAAGAGGCGACAGTACTCATTGAGGCAGTTAGAGAAATATTCAAAACTGAAAAGCAGTGGGAAATATTTTGATGACAATGACAACAAGGACTTCAGTATTTATGTTGATTTTTTTAGCAATATGATGACTCTCTTGATACTATGGAAGTGATTGATGCAGATCATTCTGTGGTATGTATTGTTGTTTCATAATTAATTTCTTTTTAGATTCAAAACTATTTTATGGTTTACATTCTTTTATGAAAGGACAAAAGTAATATAATTAAAAACAAACCTATCACGCTAAGAGCAAATTTGTCAAGCTACTAACTAGAATTCCATAATAAAAGACTACAATGCAACATCTTGAAGACCTGAATAAAAGTCATACTACACAAGAGTCATTTGCTGCTGCAATGGATGTACCAAAGTTATGTTTAGAGAAATGTACTGCAATGGGAAAGATATCTTGTAAATCTATTGTTGTCCTCCTTTGGGCAACTGAAAAAAATGGTACTGATCTGGATGATAGGTTGAAGACATATGATGCAAAATTCAGACATGAGTATTGCAACAAATTTCAACTTTATGTGATGAATTCAATCAACAAATTTTTCACATGTCCTGATCACTGCATAATACCAAGATCTCAATTAAGTTTTGATGCTGAGGGAAATATGATGTGAGACCTGTCAGTAAGTTGGCTGGGGTATATGAACTCCAAACGTTTGTGTTTGGAAATATAATTTTTGCCAGGAAGGGCGATTTTTTTTATTTTTCAACCCCTAACCCTTCAGATCCTACTCACTTTGAAGGAAATATATTGAGGAGAAGTAGGTATCCCTTCAAAACTCATTGAGCTACTTGTCAAATCAAAAGCTTGACACTCTAATGAAGTGTGCTGTTACATCAACAGAGGCCAGTGATAAAGTACATTACTACCTTACAACAAGAGTCTTGGGCATTGTGTACTGTGACAGCAGTTCTTTTCTAGGATGCTTCAATTCAATTCATAGTGTTGGCAGTAGAGATGGACCAACAAAGAGGTAACTAGGCAATGTTATTGGAAAAATGGAAAATGGGCATTACTGTGGACTGCAGATCAATCAGAATGGGTTTTACAATAGGGCAGCTCTGAGATGCAGTGATTTTGTTGAATCTCAGTATTACACACCTACTTCTGAGACAAAGGGAGGAAGAATTGAGACCCAGGATGTTTGTGCAATTTGTTTTTCAGAAACTAATATTATTAGACATGA
>JALLPE010001565.1:0-11553 GCA_036940025.1 Conticribra weissflogii
AAAATCTAAGTACAATATTTTTCAATCCAATTAATTTTTTCATTGAATTTTTAGCATAATTTTTATATTAAAAAATGTGCCCCCCCCCTTGATTGTTCATATAATCCACTTTTTGTTCTTGCCATTTAAACTCTTTGCAATGTGCCTCAAAAATATTATGACCATGTTAAAATTTTGCCAGCTGGTCCCAACATATTAAGACTTTAACAATAAATTGGACAAAAAAGGATAAATTTATTTGCTTTCCATCTGTTTTTTCAAACCTATTTGAGACATAAAATTACTGCATGTGTGGATGTTAGTGTTATTGTTTGTTTTTGCTTGTCATTATTCCATGGATGTGAAATTTAGAGCATCAATGAAAAATTAATACAAAATGACCTGCTTATATTACAATTTCTGGTAATGTTTATTCACATAATTGTTGCAGTAATAACAGAAGGAGAACATGGGTTTGAATTGCATGTCCAGGTCTAGGAGATATTTGTAGATTCAAATTTTTCATGTTAAGTTTATTGACAAAATGATAATTAAAAAATCATTCACATAATGGTGAGCTCGCAGATGATGTATCTTTTGGAGAAAAAATATTGGTGTTTTGGAATGGATAGAAAACAGGAAATTAATTAGAAGTAAAAGAGGGATTGCATGAGGTTACACAATCAATCTTTCTTAAACAATTTGAACTGAATTTTTTGTACAAATTGATTTGAAAGATTATTCAATTTATTCCATCTTTCATTTTTTCATCCCTATTTAGTTCTTTTTTTAAACATTTTAGGTTTGAATTTTTGTTCATCTACAAAAAATTATCTAGAGTAGTATAATACTCAAAAGATAATGTAATAATTTTTTAACACAAAGTTGGCAAATAGCTAAAAAATGATTAACAAATTTGGTGATAAAGTAGTTTGGATGAAGTTGGGAGGGGTGGGAGCAAATAATACACAGGTGGTAGTGGAAACAGCTGAAGTATCGTAGTTGGCGAACTATTGTCATCGCTGAGTGGGCGAGCAGGTTTTGTCGCACGCCCAACACATTACTTTTTTATTTTCACGTATGTACAAACTCCCATACTACAATGTGTGCAACAATTTTTGCACGAAAACAAAAATATTCGTTCATATTATGTTTTTTACAAAAATAACTAGTAGGTTGTTAGGTTAACTTGAAATAATAAAATCCACATATTTGAAAATGTGCAAAAAATGTTGCACAGGTCTACGGGGAGGATGTATGACTGTTGCACGTATTATGAAGATGTGGGATTTGTTACAAGCGCGGGCAGTACTTGAAGCGGCCAATCGGAAGAATATCTTCCGAGGCGGAAAATTGTTGTGCGGAATGCCGAAGAAAGAACGAATTTGAATAAACCACATCGGCAATTATTTCTACAGGATTTTTTGATATGAGATTCACACACGTATGGATCATTCGTATGAATTAGTAGTAGCTGTCATTTTTACGTCACGTGACAAAAGTTAGTCCTCGGAGAAATTAAAATATAATCATAAATCTTTAAGCAACACTACAACAATAATTGGAAGATTCTTCAGATTCAACCAACAATAATAATTTCGATACCATAGTGACAATAAAAATCAATAATGCCTTTGTGAAATTTTCGAGCGCATGTATTTCCTCTGAACATGGTTGATGAAACGGAACAACAGACATGAAATAAGAAGAAATCCTGCCGTATTGTACCATACACGGAAGGACAACGTTCGAGGGAGAAAAAGGAGCCAACAAGTTCTCTCTCTCAAGGATGTTTGGACGATATATTATGTTACCATGCCTTCGTACGATATGGTACCCTCATACTTTTACTTAGAGAATATTGACTCTAATGACTATGAAACGGAAAAGTACTGGTCAAAATATATGGTACCATACTATCCATCATATTTTTGCATTTGCAGCTGCGATTGGCATGCAACAATGAAGGACAAACAAGAATAGTACATAGTGAGATCAACCAATTAAAATAGCAACATATATTAATAACATTTGCTTCCAATCAATCATGAAATGAAGATAAATAATCAATGCTGCACCACCTTAGATGATAAATGATAATTAACAAATCCATTCCGGAAAAATTATCGTGAATGTGACACTGCATTGTTTCGTCGACCGAAAACTCAAACTTCCGCCATCATGATTGCAACTCTGCTCATCACTCTAACTTACGGTGTCATTGGCGTAGATGGCTTCGGAAATCATCATCACTCTTTGAAACATCCCACGAAATTTTCCCATGGTCTTTACTCATCTACAACGATCAGACCGGGGTCAAAGAACAAATCCATCTTCGTTCCTTTGAAAAACCCGGTAGAAAAACTCGAGCAAAATGTCCGCCCGACCACCCAAATCACCGAGCTCGAAGATGAGTTGAACCACGCCCAATCTTCCGTGATTCGTAAACTCGACAGGAAAATTCAAATGTACAAACAAAAAGAACAAAAATATCTCGAAAAACTCAGCCAAGCCACAAACGACCTAGAAAAGTACCAAAATGCAAAGCAACGATATCTCGAGGGCGCTTTGCTCGGAGATGGTTTACCTGCTACAATTCCATTTTCGGAAACTCCCATAAGATCCATCATCAAATCTTTCACGTGGCGTCTTATTGCCGGATCCGTCACATTCTTCACCAGTCTCAGATTTACGGGATCATTATCCACTGCAATTTCCATTGTCGGTTCCGATTTCTTCTCCAAATCGGCCACAATGTTTGTCGGTGAGCGGTTGATGAACAAAAGTCAAGCAGGACGGAATGGTGGCTCGGACGATGTAGGCAGGAGTCTAGCGAAGGCTTTGATTTGGCGTTTATTTGCTATTTGTAATACCATGTGCATGTCATTTTTGATTGCGAAGAATTTTTCCATGGCATCGAAGATTGCAGGATCGGATGCCGTATTCAAAACGGGTTTGATGTTTCTTTACGAGCGAGTCTGGGCAAAGATTGAATGGGGCAAGAGTTACAATAGCGAATTCGCCATTTGAATTGAAATGAAGTTCTCCCCTGTCGAACCGCATGTTTATAACCCAGCGATACCAAAATGAAGTATCCTTTTGTCATCTTTGGAAAGTTGTGTATCATCATCATCCCTCTCTGTCTGTGATTGTGGAGGAAGAATTAAGTGTCTAATATCTATTTAGTCTTTCGTATTTCGTAATGAGGCAATTTTTTTCTTTGGCCTTGCATCAAATTAGTGAATGCGACATAGTGTCATTTTTATGTTTTATGTGTGAAACATTGGATGGTTAAACACTCCTTGGACTAAGTATAAAATTGCGCAATACATCATCACAATCCATGTTAGCATATTATGTGGCTCTCTTAATTTAGTATTCCATTGATAACTTCATACAATATCTACATGTGAGCACATTCTAGAGTCTAATGAAATATCTGCTGAATCTGGACATATCATCATTTGATTGGAAATCTGGGTAGTGAACAGCGTTGTCAAAAACAATCGAAGCGCCAATAAAGTTTTGGTTTCCTGTCGTCATAGAATTTACAATGAAAAAATCGCAACACTTTAATCTCTGCTTATGTAAAGAAAAATTATGATGCAGTAAAAAGGAATGATTCAAAACAAACTGACTGACAAAATAACACACAACTAAAACGTACCTCTAAATTAGCTTCTTAAATTAATATATCTTGAACCATTGTCCATTGCCGTATACTTTTCATCCCACTTTTCCGTGTTGTTAAAATGATTTCATCCAACCGCTTCATTTCTAGGTCCCAAGGTTTGATTGCTGTTGACCCAATGGACCGTTCATCACCATCAAAAATATTAGTACAAGATAGATTAAATGGATCATGATTTACGGTTACAAAGTTTCAATATGAAGTGATGTAATTTAAATTTGATTGATACGTTCTTTCCTTGATGATCGCTGACATGATTGGATTTCTTTCATTTTGATTCTGAAAGAAGCGATGATAATCTGATGCGTTTCATCCTTCCATACTGTGTTCTCAAAATAGCCAACTCAACGGCTGCATTTCGTGGGAGGTTCCAAGGGATTGAGCGCACTGATAATTCACTGTCACTAGACGATTCCTCAATCATGTCAAAATTTCCCTTGATCACTACTTCTTCGGCATTTTTGCATTCTTCAACCACGTTGGAGCCTACTTTGACATCACACTCAGGATCCCGACTAATACCATTTTTACCCTCTGAATTGTTTTTGCCATCAATGATCAACCCGCCTTCCTCCGCAATCAAGCGCAATAACACCCTCAAACCATTCTGACTATCCATTTGCCCAAAATCCACAAATCCCAAACGCCCATTTATGACCATTGCCCCGTTGCCAATGGCATGGGCTCGTACGGGATGTATGCCCGTCGAGTCAACGAGTTGAAGTGTCCCTCTTTCCCTTCTGTTCATGTTGTTGATGCTGGCACCGCAAGCCAAAAGACCAACACATGATAAAGATCTTGTTCCTTCTGAAAAGGAACACTTTGCCATGTAGTATGATAGGCCTTCTGCTATTCTTCTTGCATATTGATTTGCAGGCACTGGAATCGGCGGTAATTGTAGTGGTGACTTTCGTTGCGTTCCATCTACTTTTGACGATGGCACGATTGGCGATGTCGACGAATTGATTTTCGACAGAGCTTGATCTTCATGTTTTGTTGAGGTGGTTTCCAAATGTTGTTGTGTATTTTCTTGTTCCTGCTGTAGAAGACCATGTACTGCAGAGCCCTGCAATTCATGGTTGGCACCATAATCACCATGATAATCATATTCGTCGTCGGAGCCATTCTGGGCCATGGCGGCAACAGTGTGCGGTAAAGTGTAAAGCATGGTCTCCTCTGCAATCAATTCCCTAGCCGCATCGGCCAATGCCATTCCATCTGTTCTCCATCCGGCAGTGAGCAACGCCATCGGCGGAGGGTGGGTCCAAGTAGATGCTTCTCCATCCGTGGCAGTGGAATGATCGTAAATGGATTCTATTCGAAGTGGCCCCCGGGACATGAGTGGCAAATCCCGAAAGGCTCTGAGAAATGCATCCTTTTCGGACGATTCATCGCTTTTGCAATTTTCAAAGGCACTTTGTAACTTTTCCCATTCATATTCTTCTCCGTCCAGAGGAAAATGGAGAGAGACCATGGCGATTCCGTCGTTGCATACGGCAGCCACGCTCAGAGGGGACGCACGTACAAAAGGATCTTGAGTGGATTGTAACTTTTCAAAGTACGGTTCGTTAGTTATTGCCACGGTCCGTTTTATAATGTTTCGATTTTTCTGCTGGAATTTTCTTAGTTGCGAGTCAGCGTGATCGTTAGATTCGGTGTTTTCAAAAGGACTTGTGATGTCTGTTGCATGATGATAGTTAATTGGCTCGTCGTGAAAAGAAGACTCGAAATCAGTTGTTTTTCCCCTTTCCGGCGTGGTGGTCAAAGCGATAGCGACAGGAGCCGCCGGCGAAGTAGAGACGCAGGGAGTGGCTAGATACAAGAGGAAAAGTGGTGGCAAAGCCGTGGGCAAGAATGAAGCGGAGTATGTCATGATCTGTTGAGGGTATTGCATTCCAACTGAGCCTTTTCAGCTATGAGAGAATTTTCAGAGGTATTATACATTGAACATTGAGCTTTTTGGAGCGATCCTGAATCAAAAAATCATATTTCAAAATACAGTATTGGTTTTATTACACATATTGAAGACTTCTTCAAACTAAAAATGAAAGGTATTTTTTCAGTGTTCAGGTAAGGAGGTATGATACCCCAACTATCTTTCGCAAGGGCTCTACGGTAATATTGCCCCTTTGTGTTAGATGGCTCCACTAATATTTCATGAAACAAACTCTCTTCTGGATTGCATAACCCTTCACAGAACACAGCTGGTTCTAAGATTTGTACAATTCAATATTGGCCCATGATTTGTGCCTTAACAGCTAATGGGCATGGGTACTACAGCCATTTTGCTGGAAAAATGAGCCAAATATGGTCTTTCCCAAGGAAGTATGACCGTCTCAACAAGAAAATTGTTACTGGAGAGCCACATTTTTGCCTTTGGAGTCTCCCCAAAATGTTGCAACAACCTTCTCCCCCCAGCTGACATCATCATCAACAACAGCCACAAACAACTCAACAGCACCAGTCTCACTCATAGCATTATATGGGGAAGTATCCACAACTAAGCTGTGGCCTTTAGAATTTTTGCACTAGTCATGGTGATCAAACCATATTGGGCATACCAGTCAACTATAAATTTTTTTGACAGCAATTCAAAATCAGAGCTTTGTTTAATCCAAAAAGGGGTGGCACATGGTGAAAAGGTGCATTGGAACCCCACAAAGACCTAAAACTGACCAAACAGACATTTTTAGAGCCAGATTTGGCCCTCTGAACTGTGAAAAGTTTTTCACTTTTCATGGATGTCAGATGTCATTGCACGATAGAGAGTATTGTAGGTACATGAATGACACTGTGTAGAATTTAGTACCTGGCATACTTGGGAATATTTTTTGTGCATTCATGTTTGCAATCAGATATCCACCAAATCTCATTTTTGCCCATATTGGCCCTCACCATGCTGCTGCCAAGGCATGTGGAACAGTAGCATGAACTTCCCCTCCTTATACATACCAATCAAGGTTTTTCAATTCAGAGATGGGAGGATTCAATGTTAAAGTGTAATAGCTCAATTTGGGGAGTTGTAACAGGATGTAACAGGATGTAACAGGATGTAACAGGATGTAACAGAATGTAAGAGGATGTAACACAACATAACACAATGTAACACAATGTGGCATGTTATTTTAAACAAGAAAATGAAACCTAATATTTGGTATTGTAATGTTGTTGAATGTTATGCAAGCTGCTCCCCCCCTATTAATCATTTTCCAAAAGTAATCTTCCAAACCTAACATTTGGACTCATAATACTAAGCCTCTAAATATAGTTCAATAATCTGTTATATTTGTATCTTGAACAATTCTGGATTGAGTTTAGTCCTTGGTGTAAGAGATTTACTTCACATTGACTCTTGACTCTAAAACCTTCATGAAAAGGTAAAAGTAAAATTTGGTGACTTTATCATACATATATATATACAATTTAGAAAACTATTTAATCACAAAACTGTCCATGCAGCCATATTTAACCAAATGAAAGGTCTTGCTAAATTGATGTCCACAGTAGCAAGATAATGGCATAGTCAGAACTGCAAAAGGTCCTTCACAAGGAAGGACACTTTCCTCCAGACAAAAATTGTATCATGTCTAGGCATACTACTCAAAAGCAAGTAGTGAATCCTGTTGATTAAATCTAAAAAACAGCAAGTCATTGTCAAAATTAAATTAGAGCATCACAAATATCATCTAAAAAGGTTTATGAAGTGTGGGGTGGTGGCAGGGACATGGAGAGGTTTGATCAGTAATTTTATTATTAGGTAAGGGGAGTCATGTGATGGTGTGTATTTTATCTTGTGCTTGGGTGGTAAAATGTGGTGTGGTAGTCAGGTAGGGTTGGGAGGCAGATTGATCTGGTGATGCTAGGAAGGTTGTAGGAGGCATTAAGACTGCTATGGTCAGGAAGTGGTGTGTATTTTGGAAGTTTTGAGATGGGTTGAAGAATTTGAGAAGCATCTTGGGCCATGAAGTGGAGTGGATGGTGGTTGTGTTTGGATAGTAGTTAAGTTGAAAGTCAAGTAGATTTCAGCTGTTTGGTGGAAAGTGGGAGTTTTGAAATGGACAGATAGGCAGGTGCTATGCCTGGTGGGGCTCTATTGCTACTTAATATTAAAATTGTTTGTATGTTGAAGTGTGGATTGTGGGCATGTGCCAAACAATATAGTGGTATGCAGTGGTCATTTTGTGGACCCAAACAGATGATTTGAAGGTATTCTTTGCTGCCAGGGGCTGGTAAGTTTTGGTGATGATAGATTTGACTTGGTGATGTAATCAAGAAACCTGAGTTTGTTTGGATTGTCTTGGTGGACAGACTGGTGGAGATAATCTTGTAAAAATGGCCCCCTATATTTCAAGGATCACCTATTGTAGGTGTGAATGGGATGTGGTCAATAACCTTCTCAAAATAGACCCTGAACCCTGTTGATGGTGGAAAAGTTGAGGATTATAAATGGAGTTATATCAGTGGAAGTTTATTACCAAAAGCCACTGGCTTGGAAGGTGACAGACTGGTATCTTTGTGTTTGGTTGGGGATCCTAAGTGGATGCTGTGGAGAATAGGAAACCTGATAATTTCCTGTTCTACTTGTGCAATGGTGCCATGGGCGCTGTTTTTCTGGTGGAAACATAGGTGTGATGGATCATGTTGGGAGGGGGAAGGAGGGGAAAGTTGAGAGAAGAAAATTGGCGCTAGGGCATTGTTGGTGTAATTGGACGAGGCTCGATATTACTACTTTTACGTGCTTGCCTAATCTTTGTAGGTTCATATTATGCGAGGTTGACTGATCCAAACGAAGTGTGCAATATTATACGCGCTGACCTTATTATTACTCTGCTATCGGACTGTCCACCTAAAAATTTACGGTCCAACCCTGCGTTCATAAGAACCGGTCTAATATGAAATATCATTGGTAGTCAAACTGCGTGAGTTTAGCATGTTGTCGTCACAAATTCAATCACACTCAAGAGTACAAGGAGACGTCGCAATGACTTCGAAGCCATGTTTTCAAACATAGAATGGTGGAAGGAAGAAGACTCCCCAATAAAGATAAGGCCACCCAAAGCACCCGAGAACCACGACGTAAATAACTACGGCTCAATTCCCACCTCCTATCAACCCCTTGACGACGACGACGACGACGACAACGACCACGGCGACGATTCCCTCAGCCGCCATGACCAGCCCAATAAAAACAGCTCACATGCCAATAACGGACAACAATGGGAATCTGGAGCAACATCTCTCTTTGAAAACTACGTAGATACGATTTGCATTGCCGGCTGCGATCGCATCGA
Organism: Conticribra weissflogii; assembly: GCA_036940025.1. Lineage (NCBI taxonomy): Eukaryota > Bacillariophyta > Thalassiosirophyceae > Thalassiosirales > Thalassiosiraceae > Conticribra > Conticribra weissflogii. The sequence goes on from JALLPE010001565.1 coordinate 8,962, forward strand.
TTCCAATGGGTTCTTCGTTCAATCGAATAAATCATCCATCACCAACAGCGGCAGTGACGACAGCGGAAGCTTCGATGACAACGACGGCGGACAAGACGAGAGCGATGACGAAAGCGCGAGTTCTGATTCGAGCGGAGACTACGATGACGACGACGACGAAATCGAGCCACCTCACAAAACATTGGGACTTATTTTTTTTGACTTTTTGAGGTTTATTGCCGTCATGGCGAATTTCAGATTGATCGGGACGCAGATCGTGCCGGTCTTTTTGGTTCGTAAGATGGGCATTTTGCATGTGGCACTCAGGTGAGTAATTCAATTTTGTTTGGTTTAGATTGATTGCAAGTGCCGAGACACTTTTTATTTTTCAAGAATATGATCAATCTCATGAAATCATAAATCACATGTTGTTTTTCCTGTTTTTATTTTTGCAACAACAAAAATCCACCAACAAAAATTAACTGTTGATTTACTTGACAACAACCAAATGACGCAACGATGAATGGATGCTGGGGGCGGAATAAATGCTGCTGATCAACGTCATCTACAATTTAAACATCAATTGCGACGACAATGTTCAAATAACGACGTTCTTTTCAAAACGAATATCTCTTGAAATGATTTTAACTGGGACCATTTGGTTCAATTGCGTCGAATCATCTCAAATCCTTCCTACGAACAGAATATATATGACGGTTTTCGCAATCTTGAACATCACTCTCGAGTTCCCAGATTATTTCCCATTCCACAGATACTCGCCTTCATCTCCGCAACTGTTGCAGACGTCAGCATCATCAACTCAGCCAACAACAGCGGCTTCGCCACGCCCACCACCCCTTCATCTTACAAACTGGATCCCCCGTGGAATATTCTACATTTTCCTTTCCATAATATGCTTCGAACAATCTATAGTCGTCAGAGCATTGGACGCCGATCGTCACGCATCCACATCGAGTCGCTTCTTCGATGGAATTTTCATCGTGTTGTCGGCGTGGGTCATGCTGATCGTCGGTGGGATATACGTAATATTCGGTATGTTTTGTTTGCAAAGAGTCATGGAGAGGGTGCGGAGGGACGAAAAGGAAAGGTGGGGCGAGTACAGGGAGGAGATGGAACGAAGAGAACGGAGATTGAAAGCAGAGGAAGAGAGGGCGTTGTTATTGGACAGTGATGATGATTGCGACGGAAGAGCGCTGAGTGATGAAGACGATGGTATTGGCGGCATTATTTGTGGGAAATGGAAGAGATGCAGAAGAAAATGTGGGAGGGAACGGAGGCGGGGTAAAGGTTTTTTCACACAATTGGGCTTTCGCGGAGTGGATTGGAAGTGCTAACTTACCCATCGCCTTGTGGAAATGCAAAAATTATCTACAGGTCAATATAACTATTGTATAATTTTGTGAATAGATCAATAAGTTATTTCTGATATCGCATTTCACAATCCTCAAAATACTCTCAAATTTTCATTCATATGAATGAAAAAGACAAATTCAAAGCTTCTCAGGTTGTGTGATTGTTGATTGTACTCCATGAATATACTGTTGGTGAGCATTTTCAAATGATAAGATAATGTATCAATGCCTTCTTTCTATGATTTTTTTCCACTTGATAATCTCACGCTACAATTAGTTAACTCATTAGCTTTAGCATTTTGTGCCTATTCGAATGCATCCGATCAATAGTTCGGCTTCATTAAAATTGATTATGCAGTATCTTTGATGACAGATACCTGGGTGACGGAGGTTGTCAAACGATAGATATCTCTCGATGATCTGTTGTCTTTTGATATTAGAACCTTTCTTAGGTAACATTATATCGAAACGCTATCTTACAAAGACAGCAACAATACTGATTTTTTTACTAGCAGAATCTACAAGACCTTTCTAGTCAACTTCTCAATAAATTAAAACTAAAGTCTTGTATTCCAAACTCCCTCCAACCGAACTTGTGGAGTCGATGTCCTCCTAATATTATTTTTTCTCTTTCCATTCAAATTGGCCACAGAAGAGAAAGTATTTCTCAGAGGTTTTGAGTCCTCATTGCTATCGGAAATTGAGAACGACCGAGATCTTCTGAAAAAGCTTGCCCGTCGAGAGATTCCAAGCAAAAACCTGTGGCGATTTTTCATAGAAGCGGTCTTTCCGTGGGCACCCCAATCATAATAAAACCAATACGCCAAAGTGAGATATTCCTCGCCTTGTTCTCGTTCGTTCTCTTCGAGGAGAAATTCTCCGAAATGCTCGGTTGCAATCGCTTGAATATGTGTCACATTTGTTGCCATACAGGCTTTCACTGCCTTTTCAAAAGATTGTCGAGTTCGGTATTTCATTGCCTTCATAAGCGCGTAAATTGGAATCGCGTTGACTGAGTACAGCTTGGCGAGCTTTTTGAAATATGCCAGGCAAGTCTCCCCGAGCTCCATGAACAATTCGCTTCTTTTCGCTCTAGCCATTGCAAACGCCGCCAATCCGACGAAAGTGAGGCGATTGTGCAGTCTCGAAATTGAAATGTCGTCAAGAGGATACGATGCCAGCGTCTCTAACATACTCGCCATACAATCTTCGTGCCAAAAGATGAGATCGGAAGAGCACA
>JALLPE010001566.1:0-11541 GCA_036940025.1 Conticribra weissflogii
CATTATTAATTGAAAAAAACTCACTTGACATTGTTGTTGCCAAAAATTGGTAGACTCAGATTTTTCTGAATTTCTGATGTGACATTCTCTCAATTTTGTTGACATAAGCAAAATTGATCTTATTTCAAAACTGCTATACCACCAAGATTAGACCACTTTCTATCCTTAAGTTGCTTTACATCAGATCAATACCATTATGCTGATCCTATTTTTAACCTTAAAAAACAGCAGGCAGATCAACCAATGACACCGGTGTAAATTGGGAGTAAACTTGATGCCACAAATAAGATTTCCCATCAAGTGCATCAGGATCCAAGAACCTACCAGAGCAATATCAAAAGGTTCCGGTTTTGTTATGGAAATGGTCAATTTCCTTCCAAAATTGTATTGAGAATAATTTCAAGAGACTCAGAGGGGATTTTTTGATTGGGGCATGGTGGGACATGAACTTTTGCATTGACTTGCTAAATTACCATTTTCAAATCTTTGTCCAGTCTTTCAGTGACATCTTTGCAAATTTCAGGCAAGAACAACAATGACCAACCTGTGTATCAAAATCATGCTCCAATTTTTCTTTCCTCATTGACAACATTGATCCATCATAAAGCACAATCTTGAAACCTTTTCATCTGAATCATATGTGCTGAAAAAATTAATAGGTAAAATATTATTAAGAAACATCTCAACTTTCAATGAACTTTATTCATTTCCTTTACCAAAAACTTCATCTAATTCCTCATCATAACCAGTCAAATTACACAAATCAGGACGACCAAATAGAGTTTCATCATCAAGCATGAAAACTGATATTTGTTGGGCACAGTCAGAACAATTCACAAAAAAGAAAATCTTGTCCATCATTGGCTGGTTGGAATCACAAAACCTAAGTGTCTTTAGAGCAGCAAAAACAGCCCTCAGAAGACAGAAGATTGCTCTCCAAAACATGTCATCTTCAATATATTCCACTGTTGGAACCACCCTTGCATGTTTGACCAAACTGACAAAAGATACTCTATAAACAATGACCTTCAATGCTCGTTTGAGACATAACATACAATGTATTGCATAAAACCATGTTGTTAACCTTGTTCCCATTCTGTTCAAAAGCCATTTATTCTTTCCATCATTAAATATGAGGAATAAATTGAGCATTGATACTATGATTGGCACCACTGCCAAAAATATTGTACATTCTACATATTTGAAAAACAAGATACTGTCAAGGTACAAGAAAAAGTATCTGTATAACATAAAATCAAACTAAGACATAACTTTATTGCTTCCACTTTTGACAAGTCACTAAAAATGGTGACAAAACATATTCTCCTTCATGAAAATACATTGCTTGTAAAAAATTGTGCACAAATAATTTCATCTGCATTTTGCACATTTACTGCTCCATTGAAGAAGAAGCTATCTGTTTAGTTGGAAGTATCAAATGTTGTGACATCTCAGAATTCAATGACACTGACACAGACTTGACATGTCACAATGTTGAATTTTTTTAGCAACATCAGCATTTTTCATGTCATTGAAGGCATCATGTCAACAACATCAAAATTTAAAACAACACCAAAGTACTATCTATGTGTTTACAATAATTTATACTAATATCAATTCATACTATTTTAGGGTAGTTTATTTATTCTAGAGGAAGTCAAAGTGATATATGATGAATATCACATAATTTTTAATTTACATCACTTGAAAGGTCAGCTAGAATTTTTATATTTTGCTATACATATTTTTGCTTGAATGCAAACCTTGGTGGCACCAGCACAACATAATGCATCTGGAGCTGGTTCAACTCATCCACCCTCACAGGTTTGGCACAGCCTACCACTCCAGAGCCTGATCCACCCTCACCACCTTCCCATGTGTGGACAACTCCACCTCCAGCAGGGGAGCCAGTTGGAAATCACCCAGCTGGTACACATCAACCCCCTCCCCCTCTCATTGTTCAAATTTTCAATGTCAAAGGCAGCAGCAAGTTCAATGGGGGACTGCTATCATCCTTGTCCAATATGGGATTGGTTCATAGCCAGAGAACATGGCAATCCTATGGCATTGTGACCAATCTGGACCTATCTCTCATCTTGCTCCTTGCAATTACAGTTTTATCCACAGCAAAGTTCATGTCCTCATTCCATCTGTTGTTGTTGGCATCTGCCTACAGGGCTTTCCTTGGTGGATAAGTTCTTGAATCATACCCCCTTGTCTTCCTGATTTCCCTCATCCAAAACACTCACAATCCCAAACAGATCTATGTGGTCTCCATGCATGCCAATGCCAAGGATGACAACAATACCCTGATCAGCTATACTACATGATTCCCTTCTCCCACATAGTCAATGGGACACTGTGCAACCAGCAGGATATCACCGTGGGAGGATTTGGTGGTATGTGGATGGTGTAGTTGAAGAGATGGAGGGATTCAAGTCATGGGGAAATTCTAGAGGGGGTCCTCCTCCACCTGCTCTCCACCAAGTCCACGACCCTCCTCCTCTGCCTGTTGTACTGCAATGCCCCCAAGGGTGGAAAAACTTGATGGGCTCAAGTAGGCTGATACAGCAGGGTGTTGGTGCCTTCAGAATCATTAGCAACCATTGTTAGGCCAAGGGCATTGGATGCTTTTTCACTTGGAGGGAAGTGGGTGCAACATTGTGGAGGTTGGCCCCAACAAAAAAACACGAATAAAGTAAACCTAACACAAAAACGAACTAACCCAGAAACTTTGTCACCCCTCTCTGCTTGAAGATATTATGATTTTGAGGATAGATATTTGTGCTTGGTTTGAGTCCTCATTCAGGATTAGTGACCACAATAGGCCTCTGATATGTGACTTGAGGGTAAAATATACTCCATATTAACAATAGATGAGTGGTGTTTGGTATTTTACAACATATAGCCCTGTTTTTTGCATGTCAGCAACATGTCAGCAACATTTCATCAACATTTCTAATTAATGATTGACAAATAAAGAGAGAAAGAAAGAAACAGGGATATCTGATAAGGTGGATAGTCCTATAATTGTTTCAGAGGAAGAATCAAATAGGAAACCATACTGTTGGAACCTGATCTGAAATTTGTCATGATCACATGTAATATTGGCAAGATAGGTAAGTTCCTTGTGATTGATCTGAATTGGTTCATCTTCAGAGTCAAAGAAAGGATAAGAGGATCCCATCAATCCAATCCACTAGTGGACCATTTTTGATCTATGACAGAGGACTTGATAGAAATTTCTACTTACCTGAAGGTGCCAATTTAACAGTTCTCATTAACATATTTCAATTGATGGAAGTCCAACGAGGACCATTGTACTTTTTCAAGGTATTAAGTAATAATTAACTCTTTGATGGTTGATGGCATGTTCTTTGAAAAAACAAGTTCTGATGGATCTATGAATTATTGCACCAAAGGTATTTTGTGATTCTGCTTATTAGATTCATAGTCAACAAGCAACATACATCAGTTGTCAGAAATGTGTACAGTTTTCTCCCTCTTGTTACTGACACAACAATTCAAGAAAATCAAACATTAATAGTATCATATGTTGACAAATGATGTAGTGATGTCATTGAGATTAATCGAAACTGATCTTAAATGTGTCATTGTTAATGTTATGAAATTTGAAAGATAAAAAAAATAATTAAGATAATTGAAAGTATAAATTGTAAACGGGTCCTGTTTGTACACGCAGAGTAGGTTCCCTCTAATTCCTTTGGATTAACAATGTTACTACTAAAACATAGGATTGACACATTCTTGGGGTAAATTGTATGTATCTTTATGAGAATATTGCATTCAACAGTCAATTCAAGTTTATTTGCTCTTGGTGAATGCACAGAATTATCATAGCAGGCACTGAAGTGGTATATGTGAAGTATGCAGTGATGCAAATTACTGAAATTGTATTGAGAACAAGACTTTGAATGCTCTATGATCAAGTGAGACAGTACAGAATTACCTAAAAAGCCGAGAGCAGTTATTAGCATGTGAGAGACACACATACCACAATGCCAAAAAGTAAGAATGACGCTACATGTCATGCACTAAAAAACTATTCATCATATACACCTGCTACTAGAAAAATCCTACTGGTCCTATGTACTGAGTATGTGGATCTGTTTGATGGTCTGATTGTGATCAAGGAAAAAGATACTAAAGTTGTATTTTGACCAAAAGGAGAATCAACACCTTACCATAGCAACCCATAGTATATTGTGAAGTTCAAAAGAATTTAAAGGCTACTGATAACATTTGCAAACAATATATAAGCAATTTGGATTAGTGTACTTTGGTACAGATTTTTGGAAATAAACAAGCAGCTCAAACTAATTATCAAAAATGCGCCAAAAAGTTGGGAGGGAAGGCTGAGAAAAATGGAATTTTTTCATAATACTGCCAAAGTTGTTCAAACTACAATATGATTAAAATTTTATTTGAAACATTTGACCAGCAGATGCCAGTCTAGTTGGTGTTTGTTTTTCAGATATTGATAACTAGTGAATGAATTTAAAATAAAAAGTACTAGTGATTTTTCAATAAGTTATTTCAAGTGAAATGAAGATATTATATCACAAGTATTAGTTGAATGATGACTGCCATTGATATCATGCAATAATTAAACACACATTGACTTATTCTAATTCTATTTTAGTCAATACACCTCTGTCATATACCTTTAGAAAAGCCTTCATCAAAAAATATGATTTCTTAATTGGGACTAGCAAAAAATCCTGCCTCAAGTACTCTTGACACTGTTTGATTTCAACAAAATTTCTTTTCCCAAACTAGCCACTTTTCTCTTGAACATTGAATCTTAAAGGTTGAAGCATTTAATTTGGTTCAGTGAAGAATCATATGATTTTAATCCTTTTCTCCAACTGATCCTTATTCATGAGTAGTGCTTTGGGGTTTTGCATTTCTGTGTCATAGCCTCCAAATCATTCATCCTCTAACTCGTTTCTTTTTTCGTTCATTTCTTCTAACATTTCTTAATTGATTTGTAAGTCTTCTTCAACTTTGTTTTGTTTAGTGACAATGATCCAAGAACAGGTGAATCTTTGTGGAATTGTAAACGGCATGTGGACATTTGGGGACAAGTAATGTTAATTCTTCTGGGATAATTTTTCTTGTCAAATACAAAGCTTAGTTGGGAATGTTGTTGATATGTTGACAAGATTTTGGATTTTGGCAACAGATGAAAATATCACAGATTCCAAACTATGTGTGTAATTGGACTTCTGTCATCAGAGACTCTGTGCAAGGAGGGTACACTTGAAAAATACTGGAGGATGTCCTATGAGAAATTCTGGCACTCAACACTTTTCAGTGCATTTTTGACCTCTGTGGGACAAGAAGAGCACAGCCAATAAACAAAAAATGCATGCTCGGGAAGAATTTTGCACTAATGCTATGCAATTTTTTGCCTTTTTCAAAACGGTGCAAAACGTTGAAATCTGACCATCATATTTTCCACATGTTGCAACTGTCAATATTTCCAAATATGATACATGGTACATGGCAACATGCTGTAAGAATATTTGACAGCATCTTTTGGCCATGGATGATACAGGTCATTCTAATCTGATCACAATCCAGGAATTCTAGTATGCTCATATACGTGTTCAAAATGTTCCATTGTACTCAATTCAAACAACACCTCATCCACCTTCTTCATATTTCTCCTAAATTGGTTTGGCATGTACTCACTGTGATGATAGTAGTTGTTGATGATCATAATTATTTCCATTTCGTGCAGCTTGATGTTCTGCTATGACTTCTTTGACATCTCCTCTAACCTCTGATGGAGTACTAATAGAAATGGATAAGACAAAGGCAATCATCTCTGGTGACTGTTGTTGCAGGTTAAAGTTCATTCCATCACCAATAGATTCTTTTGATTTTTTTATTGCAAGCTTGGATTTTTTGCACAAGAAGTTGTCATTTGACTCTTGCATGTCCCATAGTACTGAAGCATGAATTGGATTCATTTCACTACCATAATTGTTAATTCTGCCTTCTTTTCTCAAATGAACATTTTTCAGTCGTTTGTGATGTATTTCCTAAACTTAATTGCTTCACTCCATCTATACTGTACAAACCCTATTTCAATTCCGTCCTAATTGGATAAATCAAATGATGTGGTCTTCTTTGGATCAATTAGCAACTTCATCCCAATCTTGTCAGTTTCCTCTTAGAATATTCTCACAAGCTTAGTAGATTCATTTCTGAAATGGAAGGCTAGAATAGTCTACACATTTAAGTCTGATGGTAATACCATTGACCATCTACAGAGGCATTCTCTTTCACTTCAGGTATGTACTCAAAGTAGTTTTCATTTCACATTTCATGAGCATCAAAGATATGAATAATGACAACTTTATCTAAAAACTTGACTCCATTGTGGTAAGCTACTCTTGCAATTCATCACATATGACTCTTTCAGTCACTGGCCAACAATATTTGGTACATTTTCCAACTTTTCCAGCAAGTCAACATATTTCATATTTGAAGGATGAGGGCAAAATAAATGATGGTACAAATTTTGATGGGAGGATTGATTTGAAATGAAGATTACATTATGAAATAATTCTCAACAAGCAAGTTGTTTTCATCCAATGACTCAGATTGCTTCACTGAGTAATAAATATACAACCTTCAACCAAAATTTTACAATGCAACCTGAATTTTATGAATTATGTAAAGCACAATGAAAATGTACAATATTTTTTCAAAAAACAAGAAAAAAGAGCTTTTAATCATAACAGAACTGATATTTTCTTTAAAAATTGAGAGTCTAAGCTTTGAAATGTTAGTCTGTTTTGGAAAAATATTTAAACAAATAAAGTGAACATGTGATCAAAATTGAGTGTTATAGGAATGAAAAGATCAAGTCAATTTTTGTTGATTCTAATGATAGATGCATCAGGTTGAAAATTGGAAATGAAAATATGAATTAGATGGTTGTTGATTTCCTACATTGGGTGCATCAGGTCACATATTATTTAGGGATATGTAATTGTTGAAAGAATGAAGAATTTGTGCATTCAATATTCAGAAATGTTGGCTGACAATGTTTCTATCCCAAAAATTGGAAAGGATAGCCCCTATCAGAGTATATGGATATTTTTCAAGAGAGGGCCAATCTCTACCACATCTACTTAGGACTCAATACCCAAAGATAACCAATCAATCAGCTTCAGAAAATGAATGACCCAACAAATAGCCACATGAGTAGATGTATTGCATTTCACAGGAATAGCTTGAGTGCAGAAATAAATGGATGAGCCTAAATAATCAAACAAGAAAAGTCATGTCTATATATTCAGAGTATTACATTTTCACTCATAAGTCAATTGTGTATTGTGTCTATTTCTTCCTATTTGAATTGGTTGAATGGCTACATTGTTCTTGGGAAAATGCATGATCCACACAATAACTACAAAATAAAGCAACACACAAGACAATAATGGTAACAAAAATGCCAGAGATTCAGAAGAATTAAAGAATTTACACTGCTATCAAGTATGTTACCCCCATTTTCCTGTCTTTTGCATTTTTCACACTCAGCTACAAGAATGTAGTTGATTTAGCTCAAAATTTTGAAGACTAAAATTGCAGAATGAAAACATGTGCCTTAAGAATTCTCTAACCAATATCCTCTCTGTCTATAGATGTATCATTTTTTATTTGCACAGAATCAATGGTAGCTGGCTTGTACGTATGACTCCAGAAGTTCAAATGGATGATGTGTAAATTTTGAGAGATTTGAGCTTTTCATGCTTGAAGGGGTAAAAGCCTGACTGTCCCATTGTCTCAATTTTGAATTTCAACTCTCTTGACTTTTATTTTACTGTAGTTATTGATGATTTTTTATGTTTTTGATGAGAAATTCGTTTGATGATTTTGAGCCTGGCTGTACCAACTAGCAATTTATTGGACACAAATAATCATTGATTACTGATATTACATAACAACCAAAAATGTGAAGCAAAAAACTGCAATAATATATGCTAGGATGGCAAGAATGTATGGATCAGGCATCAAAGACTCACTTCTTGACTATCAGCTCTCCTACAAAACACTGTGCTTGAACTGTTAGAGAAATATGCGATTTCATTTAGAATATATTATGATGCCAAATCATACGAGTTTGGAGTTTTTATGGATCATAAGAATATAATGACTGTAACATTAGAAAGACATCAGATAGAGTAGTTTGATAATTTTTGAAATCTATGGCCAAGAGTAAATGAAACAATAGGAAAAAATAATACTTTTGCAGTTATTGTAATTCTTCTTTTCCAAATTTTTCTGTAGCTGTTGAAGAAGTTCATGTTACATTGATGTATGCTAATCACGGGCACACATAATGTATGTCCCTAACAAAACTATCAAGTAAAACTTGTTACATAAAAGAATTCTACAATGTATCCATTTATGAGCTGTTTGCATATGATTTTGCCAATAATGATATTTGTACCTACATGTGAAAAGATGACTAAGAAACATTAAGTAGAACATGTGTAGTTCTCAAATCTCACATCAGTGTATACTCTGGTAGTAGTTGATGTTTTTGAGGTGGTTATAATAGATAGGAAATGGGTCAATCTCTAGGACAACATAAAATATTATTTTACCATCACTACTTACAACACCCTAGTCATATTTGACCAGGAGAATACCTCATAATTCAATTTATTGAAGAGACAAGTCTTTTCCCACATGTAAGCATGTAAACATATCAATGTTATGTCAGACTAAAGTCAAAAATATCAAACACAGTATGCTTCTACCCAAGGAAGCAGTGTAGGTGCCCCAAAGAACTATATATATTAATTTGTCAGTCCATACACAATAAAAGGAGCTGGAAGTCATATGTGTCAAAATGATAGACCCTGCATCAGGCTTTTTGGAAATGGAATTGATTCTTTTTTCAGATTCAATAGAATAAGGATGTTCTCAGAGAATGATTAAACAACTTTAGAAGTGTTTGTCAAATGTTCCGCTGGAATTTCCTAAATTTTAATCAAATGCTAGTTGAATGGACGACAGCTTTACAGTACCAGCAATTAAATAGATCTATAGCAAAACCCCACAACTGTACTTGAACAATTACATGAATTATCAGGCAATATTCTCATTACTATTTAATAGACAAATTAAAAGCAATGACCCCTTAACCTCAACATCATTTAAGAATTTTTAAGAATATGCGTCTCATGCCTTTTGGCCTGTATATTGCACATATCTCTGAGTACTTCAGTTTAGATCAGATACAACAAGATTTAAAAGGGAATACTTTTTGAATTTTTTATTGTCTACTTAAATCAGGCTGCACAACATAGTCGACACCAGTTATTTAGCATTTTCAAACATGAAAACAGGACATGTGTGAACTCCAACTATTCTGAAGGTGACATAATACTGGTTGCTGTAGCCTTTAGATGGGGTCAGTTGCAAAGTGAAACCTAATTACAAAAGGCCTTCTCTCATGGTATATATATGTTCTAATGGCAATGTAAAGATAGAGTTCTTGAATTTGAATGAATGATTGAACAAAAACGACTTAGTTCATACTACAGAAGTATTAAGCATGATCAGGCCACATAAAAGTACATACTTGATGATATACTTCCTCCTTCCTAGGTGAATATAGGCCAGAGACTTCTGGCACATATGATTACTCATAAAAGACTGAAACCACATTCCACCAAGTGTCCAATAAAGTTAGTGCAGCAAGTTTAAATCTGCTTCCAGTTTTGGGTTATTATTGTCTATGTCCTCTCATATACCCCTCAGTTACATTTGATTTGGAGGACATAAACACCAAGGCCATGAAATTGATGTGTCATGCTCAAACATAAATATTTTTCTATCATGTAACCTACTAAAAATTGTGATTTTAAATAATATGTGACCTTAAATGTTTCTAAATAATTAAAAAGTATGAAAATTGATGTACCTAGTATATGTATTACACAGTGTGTAAATCTAGTCTCTTCTGGATGTATATACAGTTAGATACTACACTCAGCATGCTGCCTTTTTGAACACTGCATCTAATATATTTAGTTCATGTGTCATGATGTGCCAAGGGTAAAGGATACAGATATTATTGACAAATAAAATAGAATTTTGATAACATGTAATCTATACATGATATATGTAATTAAGAACATTAACATTAAACAGTCTCTGATGTTTGAGAATAACTCCCTAAGTATTGCAAGGTAACTCAATTAGGGAATTGAGAATACTCAGCATTCATGATAATTGAGTTATGGGAAAAGTTTGAACAACACTCTCCTCTACTCAAACTTATCAAAAAAGTCATGCTGCAGGGTCTTTGTAAGGAATAGTGCAACTCATATGAAAACATTCTGTTAGATCAGGATCAAACGGCATGATAACACTATAATTCACATGACCTTAAGAGATCTCAAGCAGGTCTGATGTTTTGATAAGGACTCCTTCTCCAACAGATATTGATGCATAATTGACTGGATTTCAAAAGACATCATCCACAAGAGAGTTTTCTATTCTGCCACAAGCGAGACATTGAACAGAATGTCTTGTAATATATCAAGAGTACTGGGGCCTGCTTTAAGTAATGTAGAAATAGTGGATTGCATAGGGCTTAGGATGCATTGTAGTCAAAACAATATTTTTAACTACTTCCAATGTGTATTATGGTGTTTGTGGTGGCCATACAAACAATTGTGTCTTGAGAATTGTTACCATTTTCTGCTTTGATCATTTTCATATATCATAAGACTGCAGGGTGCATTTTTGATTCACTATGTTTGAAAGAGGTGCTGAAAGGACAATCTATAATTATATACAACTTGTATTTGTGTTTGATGCCAAGTAAGCCATGATTGTTCAAGTTCCTGTGTAATGATATCACTGACTTTGAAGCCAAAGTACTTCAATTTTACAAGATAAGGAAGAAGGATATAGGTCATTATGTCATACCTCCTGCTGATGGGCTCTGTTTTGGTGGATCAAGGTCCAACTAGATAATTGCAGCTTCGAACCATGACATGTTTTTATGGTAACAATCACGTTTAGTAATCCAATACCTTTATGTGGATTTTTTGGTCTATTGACAGCATTTCTGGCTGATTGGTAATATCAGGATTGTATTGTCCTTCATGAATGTTTTGTCCAGGATACACAAGTGTAGTATGATACTATTCAATTAATGGTGTGATCATTCTTTAGCAAAAGCTAACTTTCACTGTGCCAGTCAGCCTTCATTGGTAAGAGAAAACACACAATGGAATATAATTCATTGTAATTAGTGAAATTCAGATCAGGGTACTTAGCAGCTTTCTTAGCAAGCTCAGTGCCAATGTTTTATTGACTGTGGATCCAACAATGGTGGACAAGGTTGTTTGTTGCAATATCTGAAAGCAGTAGGTTAATTGGCATGATAAGTTCAGGTTCGTTGAGGTTGAGGGAATTTTCTTACTGTGCATTTGAATGTTAGGGTGCAAAAGAAAATGTTGGACTTCAATATTGTGTTTA
>JALLPE010001567.1:0-11560 GCA_036940025.1 Conticribra weissflogii
AAATGGTACTTTAAGTTTTGCTTTTATGTGTGTTTGTTGATCCTCAAGATTCATGTTTAAGACTTTATTCAAAGACAGTCTTTAATTGATAATTTACAAACAATCAAATTTCACCTTTGTCTGTGTTGTAAGGTTCAGGCCACTCTCAGCTGCTCCTGATTTAGCACTAGACCAAATGTCAAATTTGATATGTTTAAATCATCAATAAGATTGGTTTATCAACAAGCTTGAACTCACCTTCAGTTGTATGCATCCAGATTACAATGCCATATCAACAAAATATGGTAAGTCAATAGTCAATCAATTTTAAACGTTTTCATAATCATAATGGCTTGATCTTGTTTGCAATTTATAATGTTGAATCATGGTCCCCATCCAACAGCTACAAAAGGTCATATCAACAGGACATCAGTAGCAGAGAAAAACAAAAGGAAGTGTGAAATATTTTATCAAAGAATTTTTGATGTTGACAAATGCCTAACCATTCTTGTTTCAAATCACTCCTGCATTTGTTTCATGCTGCTATTATTAATGATAACATTTATAAATTCAATGAAAATGTAACACTGTAAGCAGTGATTAAAACAATTAATGAGTGAATAAGAATATAATGCCAAATTTTCAGCACACATATTGTAGCAACTTGTATATTTTCTGTAACTTAATAATGATTCTTTTGATAAAAACTTTGATAAATACATCAATCATTGAGAGGACTATATACATCAATATGACAAAGTTAAGCTGCAACTTACAACTGAGTATGTTACACAATAGGGTTGTTACAGTATGAACAACAACAACTGAACAATTGGTAAAATCCAATTAGTTCAAACAATTTTTATTAGTATTTGCTGTTATGTAGCTCAACACTCATTGTTCTAACCCAATTTGGTTCATCAGGAAAAAAGCAAATATAAATCAGTTCCAAATTGAATTGAAAAGTTTGATAAATAAGTCATTTCAATATTTGAGCTATGAATAAAAAATACAACAAATGAGCCTCTGAAAATTTTTGCTTTTTAATATTCAATTCAGTGTATGAGTTGGTGTGTGATTTTTTAAATTTCAATTTGGTAAATGATTTGGTACATGCTTGGTGTATGATTGGTATACAAAAATGACAAAAAAATAACCATGACTGAAAATGTCTGATCAAAATTTTCTAATTCTGGTATATGTGCAGTATGTGAAAAAAACTGGTATATGGCCCTACCACTTATATGTTCAATACCAGAGACTACAAGAAATGACTATTTTTCACTGGTATACAACTTGGATCTGGCATGATCGTATACGTACAACAACATTTTTCATATTTGTTCTGAAATTTGATATCTTCATTGTGAAAATATATTTTTAATGCCAAACTTGTTGTCAATGGTTCCAAAAACAAACACTAGACTCAGGGTTTTCCTGGTGTTGGTCCCCACTACCAAAATGCCCTTGCAGAATGACCCATCCAAACGTTTTTGTATGTAGCTTCAACCATTGTAGTTTATGTTTTTTAAATTGAATCAAGTATAGAACAAACAATCTTGCACTTTGGGGTATCACCATGAGACATGCTACTTGGCTTCACAATTGCATTTGCAATCAACCCTCTGGTCTCATGTCTATGGATTACTTACCAAGACTACTACTTTTCATTGTAACTCTCTTTGCACTCATGAATGGGGTTACCCAGTCTAGCTTTTTGACCCAAAGCTACAAGGTGGGAAAAAGATTCCTAAGTGAAACCATCAATCATGTTTGGCTAATTTTTGGGTTTTAGTGATGTGCATTCCTCTCTTGTGTCAAAGTTTGTCACCTATCAAATGATTATATCTCGCCTCAATGATGACCTTGTTGAAACTGTTTATATCAATGGAAATGATGCCCTGCTTGCAACGATAGCATCAATTCACTCTTTGACTCTGATCACAAATTTTAGCACTACAAAAACAAATTCACCTTTCACCTTTCTCTTGATGAAATTTGGCAGGGCAAGTCTGAGTGCTGTGTTTGCTGCCTTGAGCTCTACAAATGTCATTCTATTGCTGATGATAGCAAATGCATAAAGTGCATTTACAAAGCTCCCAATTATTCTCCCAAAACTTGTCTTGATTTGATTCAGCAATCTGACAGTGATGGTGAACTTCAAATTGTCTCTCTCTTTTTGTTCCAGGGGGGGGGAATGCGCTGCTCAACCCACTGCTAATGATGATTCCATCATACTAATCAATGCCCCAGAGGGATCATCCTCATCATTCCCATTGTTGAATCTGATGACACCCCTGTTGCCCATGATTATGCTACAGTTACTGATTCTTACACACATGATGAACTGGATCCTGACTACCTACACCAAAGCAAACAAAACTGGGAACCCTCAATCTGGCTATCTCAGAAGAAATGATCAGCTCATTTGAACCTTCTGATCTATGCACATTCCAATTTGCACAACCATACTTTCCAACAAAAGACTAAAGAGGAAACACTATCATCTTTGGAACAAGATTGGTGATTCCATCCTAAATTATAAGTCATTTTTATCCCATACTATTAAAGACATTCTTACAAGTGTTCTCTCCTATTTTGTTGCATCTGCTGCTGATGACTGTGGATACAGCTGCAAAATTTCACCAAAATATTTGCAACTACAGCCCACACCTTTTTCTTAAAAACCAAGTCTGAAGCAAGTAACAAGAACAATCCCAACTGGCATCAAGCCATAAATGATTTGTTTGTAGATGAATATTGGAAAGCAGCTCACAACACAATTGTTGTTAACAAAGCTTGGGAAATAAAATACAAGTGGCTTCCAAATGTAACAGTGAAGAAATTCAAAGCCTGCTATTGTACTTATGGTCACCAATAGTTGTAAAGGATCAATATCCTTGAGACCTATTCCTTTGTTGTTCATTGACCACTGTTCAGTTGATGGTTGTCCTTGAACATGTACTAGATCTGAAGTCAAAACAAGACAATGTTGAATCAGCGTCTCTTCAAATTCGTGAAATGATGCAAAATCAGTCATCAGTTATATAAGCTGGCACAGTCTGTCACCAGCGGACATTGTCACGCCATTGACAAAATTTGCAGTTATCAATTGCTGCAGTTTCTTTTTTTTTCATGGTTTTGTATTAGCTAGTTCTATGTATTCAAAATTGTTTTGTTCCTTCAAAAGATTACATGACTAGCTCATCTCAATGCATTGTTTAGTCTCATTAAACCATCAACTGGACAATCTTGATCTGGAGACAGAAAGACAGTATTCTGATTGATTAGTTCATGTGAATATTTTGTATTGTATAGTAGAAAAGAAATTTTCACATATGGACTAATCAATCCAAATCTCTTGCATCAAGGTGATGATGGCCGTGGGGGTGGGGAAAGGAGATCAGGGTCTCCTCAAGGCAAGGGCGGTGATCCCTTCTCTGAGAAGTTGGCATCTTGATACAATTGGTTGATGTCCAACCCAACCTGGTTTCCATCAAGGTTGGCAAGAGAAAAACTCCATTGTCTGACTCCAGAGTATTTGAAACAAGCTTTTGTCATACTGGGCTAAATGTAGAGATTTTTTGTTTCAAAGAAAGTAATATGGCAGCTACTCAGTATGCTTGACAATGATAAAGTTTAAGTCTGAAAAAAGGCCATAATGCTTGGAATGAATAATCTAATCTTTGGAAAAAATGAAAAATCCTATATTGAAATGCCTTTCAAGTAGTGAGGTTCCAATGGAGCATTTATTGTTCTCCATGTCAAAAATTCGTTTTGGTTTGCATCAATGTCTTCATATCTTCTTGATATATATTGCTGAAAAACTTTAAAACTATGAACTACCTCAAGCCCCATTTGACCACTGCCTTTACATTGGTAAGAAAGTCACGGTCATCTGCCACATGAACAATTCAATATGCTGATCAAGGAGGAATGATAAGGTGGATATTGGATATCCACTTGCATGCCATCTTTAATTTAGAGTATGAAGATTGTGTTGTCAGACAATAATTGGAGTTCACATTAAGTTGTGACCTTTCCAACTTTTAACTGATCATATAATCAGGAACTCAAATTTTTCACTTGTGTTCATCATCTATTTCTTGTCAGCTTTTGAGCTACTTGAATGCATCATATTGAACTTTACAAGAGTTTAGAAAAAGGATGATTCAAATATTACACTTTAAAACTGCATTGAAATATTAGCTACACTTTTGCAACTTTTCTTCAACATGACACTTAAAACTTCCAAAGTTTTACGTAATTATTTCAGAATTTTTAATTTTTAATCATAGCACTTTTTAAGAGCAATACTTGATACTGAACTTTTATAAATATGACGTAATCTTTTCTATTGAACCTGTCCAACAAGCAATATCTTTGATGTGCAATATCTTTGATGAGCTCAAAATTCATGTCAATTTTTTGTATAAGTGATGAAAATGTATAGTGATATGAATAGTAATGATATTGTATTCTTGAAAACATAATAGAACAATAATTTCATCTCTATCTAGAGTGTAAAGATTGCAAATCTAAAGTGCTGTAGTTTCACTATTGCACATGGTTTGATGATTAATTTAAAGCTAATCAACACTTTCATATTAATGTGTTCAACAAACAGCTAAATCACATGTTTCAAAAAGTCATCCAAACTTTTTTGAAGTGCTGTGTACAACTTCTCGATGAAAAATATAGGAATTTTTAATGATATCAATGTATTTTTTAGTATAGCAATGTCATCCACTTTGTCAACCATCCATTTGTGATTGCCCACAATTTGGAAATTTTCATTTTTGATGCGTATTGTACTGTAGTGAATAAAAATGATGAAAAGGGCTGTAAGGACAGCTACAAAATACAAAATATTTCTCTTGATTATGTACCATCATGAATCAACACATCAACACATGTAGATTTTTAATACAAGGATATCCTTATTCCCTGTACAAAAGTTACATAGGATTGCTCCTGGTGGGGAGATTTGGATGAATCAAATACAGGCAGAGTATTTCGACTTTTGACCAAGGGGATCTTGAGGAGTTGAAGGTATCTTTTTTCAACTATCACTTCTAAATTACAACAGTTGTTTTTTAGTTATTGGATGACTAAACTCATGATAACATGGCTAAAATAAAATAGCAAATCATTTATCTTCATGAGGTCTTATGCCAAAAACGCGTAGACCAAGAAGCACTTTGTAAACATGGCATCTTTAATTGTATTGCCAAATGACTTTGGTGATAGCCGCATGAGCAAATACATAGAAACAAAAATGAATGCAATACCTATATACATTGCAATGAGCATACACATTCAGAACACAATTATATTTCCAAAACTTCTATGCAACTTAGTCCAAAAATGATAACTCTTTTCATGCGAATAAGTGAGGAGATGGTCAAAATCAACATTAATATTCTCAGAAGAATATGGAATGTTATCAAAAAGAAAATTAAAATTCATGTTCATTATTCAATAACAAAGAGAATTAATTTTAGAAATTTGTACATTAGAATATTTCAAAAATGGTGAATTTGAATTATCAACCTTGAAAAGGTGTTCCTTACAATCAAAATAAAATTTGTGGCTGCTGGTGGAGACAGAAGAATGACAAGTGATATGTATCATAAAACTCAAAACTGACATTTTTTGGAATCAGTATAATTTCATACATAATTAATACAGGGAACAAAATTCTTCACCTTGCTTGATATTTCTGATGTTTTTCATGCTGGGCTCAACCAACCCAAAGAAAGATAAAAAAATTGTTTTAGTTTCTGTAGTATTGTACTTTGGTAGTCAGTTTAGGTTCTTTGGAGGAGTCCCACAGGATCACTGATGCCCCCCATCATGTCAATAATCCAGTATGCACAAGGCAGACTAATGACCATACAGTAGGGAGGTATAAATTCATACTTTTGTTCATATATTTTTCCAAAAATGCTTGGGTCCACCCCCCATGCTGTATACAGAAAATTGCACTTAACCATCAAACTATGATTTGTGTTTCGAGAGTCCAAAATGAAAGAAAATTGAAATGAATTGTACAAAGCTGCCACACAGATTGTCGCCATACATTGAAAAAGTTCATCAAGAGACTTAATACATCTTACATTTATCAATTAGGAATGTGTGTGTGTTGAAAGAGTTAAGGAAGTCTTGGACCAATTTACTTTTCCAAGCATATTGGATGATTGAATATATGTTTTCCACTAAAAATGACAAGCTCAAAACTCAAAGACAGTATTGAGGCAGTTATGTCTGATTATTGCATTTACAGAGGGGGAGAAAAGAGGAAAACTACTGACTAACCTGTGTGATAAACTATTTTTGTTGAGCATTGTCATGTGAAGTGATTATAAATTATAATATCACACACATTGATTTGATAAATAGTGTTTGGTTTGTTGTTGACACTGTGAACAAAAATGGAGATATGTTTGATATCCTTCTCAATATAAACGACAGCAAAAAATTGCGGCCAAATTTGTAGCAGTGATCAGAGTAGTATTTGTAAGGTGTGCTGGTTATATTAATAGTATACTCATTTGGATTCAAATACCATCTGAGGATGAGGCACATGATTCATGAGTTGGTAAGAGGATTTTTTGTGGAAGTAAAACTAAATTTGACTTGACCTGCTAAGATTTTTTAGCATCCGAAGGAGAATTTTGGATAATTCAATTCATGTTGAGGAGCTTCCTTAGATTGCTTTGCTTTGAAAGAAAGTGATGGGTATTGACACAAAATGCGGCTCTAAATAGAAAGATGATTTTGTGTTCTTTTGAAATCATTGTAATTCTTTATCCAATGTACAATGTGATAGTCACAAGGACTATATATTTACCATTCATAGGTTAGTACTACATGATGTTGATTGTATTTCAAATGTCTTCTTGCAATCTAGGACCAACTTAGTATTTGAGTGCAGTGTACAGTTGGAATGTTAGTGAAACAATCATGAATTCTCCAAACAACATCCTAAGGCCCATTCTCAACCTCAAATATTATTTTATTTGTTACAACATTGACAAAGTTGCAAAATTTGTGTACTCCACAATTGTAAGCAAAAGGATATTTTTGTTAAACACTGTTTTATTTCCATTCAGACATAGACTGTATAATAACAATTACAAATGAATTTTTGGAAGTCAACTAAGATGCAACTGACAATCTCTGTCTGGACTTGACAGGTGGTGATAAAAACATTAATTTATCCAAAGTTGATGTTTCATGCATGTAACAACAGACAAAAAACTAACTTAGACTATCCTTCTTAAAAATGTACAGATTTGCCAATGAAATTCAATGGTAGATGATATTTTTCAAATTTCAATTGATAACAATACAATTCTCCAATTCAAAATTTGTTGTATTGTAATACAGATATTTTATCAGAAAAATTTATTCCACCTCTCAATCATACTTTCGTTTCACTTTCTACAATAGAGTCTTTGTGCTGAGCTAGCTGTTCCAAAGTCACATCACACATTTGCTGTACTAGTGAATGTATTTAAAGTTCTATTCCAATTACACTTTTTTCAATGATTCAAACAATATATATATATATATTAAATGGACCATTCTTAGGCATGGCTTTAATTTTTGCATCTTTTCCATTGAAGACCTAAATTGTTGAATAATCTGACTTGAATATTGCAGTTTGGTGTTATAGCCAAGGCTTATTTCCCCTTCTTGGGCTTGACAAAATCATTGCTTCCTCGCTGTGTGCAAGTGAGACTCAGAACTTTTATTTCCCAGTTTGATACAGACACAATTTCAACAACTGCTGTATTGATGAACATATCAAATCCTTTTCTCCATCATGTGCCAAAGATAGAGGAGGTAAGACTGAATGTATATGACAAAACTACAGTACAAATCAAGTTTATCATCAGTTTGACTCACAAACATACCAAAAGTGTCTTTTGTTATATTGCCAGATTCATCTTTGCTTTGATCAAAATTATCAAATCCACCAAAATTATCAATCCTTCATCTGTACACTCATGTCCCAATTCAAGATAACAAGATTTAGTTCAAAATCATTTAGTTCATTTTGTCTTTGCATTTCTCAGTTGATTCATTAGAGCAAGTTTGATAACGTTTTCATGAGCAAGAGTTTCAGAAATTAAAATTTTTTAATGTAATGTTGGTATTTCTTTGGTATTAGGTTCAAATTTTTGGTTATTGCAACATTTGACCAAAGGCTTACATACAGTAGTTTGTTGTCATCACTCTTGCAGTTTTTATTATCATACTACAAGTTGAAATTTGATGCTGTTTGAAAATGTTATCTTCATATTTTTGTTTTATTCAGAATGTGAATAGGGTGACAATGTGCCATTTTAACCATCCATTTCTTCTCACTTGGATTGGATTCTTGAATTATCTCTGACTGCATTAAAACAGCATTCACCTGTTGCTCATCCAAGGTTGTCTACAAAAAATGTATTGTCAAAAATTAGTAATTTTATTATTATTTAACCACTGCAATATTTTATCAAAAGACCATTGTTTCTTGCAGGGTAAAATACAGCCCCCTTCTCCCAATGTTTCTAGATCTGCACATTGCAAAATTTCTACTTTATTTTTTACCAAAAATGATTGAAAATTTGAAATGTTCATAATTTTCCATGACTGCTCTGGTTCAATTAATATTGCACTTTCACTATTGTAAGTTGGGAAGCAGCACATGGTAACAAGAATTTCAAGATACTTGTGAATCCCTTCATGATAAATTTATGCCAGTCCATAATTGGTAAGACTTGAGATATGTGGGGATGACCCACATGAGTGATTAACAGAGATATTGTCAGTACTAGTCTTGATTAACTTTATTATGGCAGGTTTTTTGACAATTTGTGTTGATTTAAGTGGTGCATATGATGTATGAAAATCTAGGGTTTAATTTTTTGAGGTCTTGTTACAATGTTTTTTTCTGGACACTTGCACAAGTGTAAATTTTTATGAAGCACAAAAGTGTAAATTTTTGTTCTGTCTGGCAAGCACTGCTTCTTGCTGCTGGGCAGCAAATTTAATCCTTTTGTATCAATAAAATCCTTTAAAGTTGGATTCTTACTGAATTGTAGAGCTTGATCTCAGTGTTTGTATGATATGTTGGTGGCTGCCCTACTTTATTTTGCCCTTCCTCTACCAATGCCACCTCTATACCACCAATGCTGTCCACCATTGAGATTCTGTCCCTTTTGTGTCCATCACCACAAACCAATCACTTCACCCGGTCATAAATAGAACACCACTTTATAGGTCTCATCCAACTGTGTTGTATTGTTCCAGCACCATTCAGTGTGTTGTCATGCTGTCTGTTGATGCCAAAGGTGTTGCTTTTGGCCCTGACACCACAGCTGTTCCAAAACAGCCCACACATTTGCACATGGAGGCAATGGGATCACCTTCCAGGAGAGCCATTTCCAGCCAAAATGATACCAATAACACCCTTGATGAAATGACTGATTTGGCAGAAGTAACAAACTCCCAACAATCCCATTGTAAATCCCATACCAACCCTTCCACCAACTGAGGGTGTCACCTTCTACAATACTTGGAAATGTTGTTATTGTGGGCATTGTTGAGTTTCCAAAAAATTGGTATGGGAAATTGCAAGAGATGGAGGATTGGGAAATGTTCTCCATATGAAAAATTGCAAAGTAGATCAGGAAAGGATATACAAACAAACACAGCCAAATCAAGATGAAAACAGTCCAAATCCAAATAATGCAACAGCACCATTACAAGCAAATCCCCTTTTTACCTATTGTGATGAAAATGAAGAGCATGTTGCCCACCATTCCATCCTTCACCCATCTCCAGCAATGAATTTGATTGCTGTTGATGAAATGGCTCTTGATTTTATTATCATTTTTGCAAGCCCAATAGATGGTAGTTTGTCTGTTAGGGTGTCTTCCACTGGAAATACTTCTATGATTGACTCTTAGGTAAATGAGACAAATCAAATCATCCATCAAGAAGGGAAACTTGTAGAAAAAGAACATGGCAATGGAGGCAACAGCAACAATGAAGTAGCTGCATGTTTCATTTCAATCTGCACAATGATGTCTTCATTGACAACAGGTGGATCTGATTGGAAAATGTATCATATGAAAACAGTGGTAGAGTGAGAGATGATATGCAAAATTATGTCAAGTCATTGACAATGGATGCAGACAAAAGAAATATAAACGAGGGACCACCAGATACAATCTCTGATACCCCAGATGATTGTAGTTTGAGAAAGTGAATTGTCTATGGCTGATCAAAGTACATATTCCAATCTAAACACACAAAAAAAGGAAAGTTCAATACTGGAGTCAACAAAAAGAGGAAAAGTTTTACCTAAGACATAAATTGGAGTACTCTATCCCATGCAAGCTCAGAAGAGGCCTCCTTGAAGAGACGATTTTTTTGACTATATTATCCTGACTAGGTGCAAGCCAGAAGTCAATTTTCACCTGATTGAAGGTATTTTCTGAATAGAGAGTTGTTGGAAAATTTTGATCTGACAGAAAAATAAATGAAGAGTGAAGATACTTTCTTTTTCTACCAATTACTACTTCCAATTTGTGACCCTTCAAAGTCTGCTATTGACAACAATCATCTTGGAAATAACATTGGTGTTGAAATTCCAAAAGAAGAATTTGGGAAAAATTCTTTGAAAGAGGAATCAAACAAAACTTCCAAAGATTAATTTGGAAGATTCGGTTGATTTGCAAGTTTTTTGTTACAGGTGGAATTAAGGAAACACAACTGACTGAGAGTACATGCTGCAGACACATGACTGATAAAATTATGCAAATAATGGCAAGCCATCTAATTCTGTCCCTGGGATTTTAGGACATGTCCCCATCCTGAGGACATGACTGTGACATTTTCCAACTAATAAAGCAATTTCAAAAATTTTCTACACAGCAATGCGAGTACAGAGTATGCAATCACAACTACCTAGGGGAGGAGAAGATTCCATCTTCTACTCATAGATACAAATACAACTGCAGAAAGAAAAAGGTAATTAATCAGATAATTCAAATCATGTCACCATGTGAAATATGTGGAAGTAAAGGCAACATGTAAAAGAAGTATCACAACATGATTTTGAAGTGAGGATTTTACTGATTTAAAATTGTATTTTTGGCTTTTTGTGTTGCAAAAGGGAAGCAGTGTTTGTTTTTAATGTGGGAAGAATGGGAATTTTCGAAAATAGAGTTTTGCACTGTCTTCCCCCACTTGAATGACAAGGGGGAAAATTGCATCATATGATGCTTTCTCATTTTAATGATAAGTCTCAGTTTGGGTTGTTAATATGTGAATGCAAATTATTAAACCAAACAGTAAAATCATGGGAACTACCAAATGCAAATGAACTTAAAAGGAAACATGTCCACATAATTAATATGAGAAAACAGTGTTTGAAAAAGACCAACAATCAATTGAATAATAAATAAATTGAATGTTTCATCCACAATATTCATTGCTCTTCATGGCTAGATCAATCAATCAATTAATCAATCAATCAATCAATCAATCAATCAATCAATCAATCAATCAATCAATCAAT